>JBBPLT010000217.1:0-41975 GCA_038089955.1 Strobilomyces dryophilus
GAGCGCCTCAACCCGGTTAGCCGAGAATACTATCACCGCACACGCGCGGCATACCTGGGCGAGGTGTGGACGACGCTGCGTGATGCGTGCGCTGCAGGTCCTGAGGAGCGCGCAGAGCGCGTGAAGCAGGGGATCGATGCGATCAGGGGCGTGTGGCGCACGCTGACGGCGGTGTATGATCGCGAGGGCGATGGCGAGGTTGGGACGTCGGGCGGACCGTTCGTGCTCGGGGAGGAACCCACTTTTCTTGACTTCGCGATCGCGGGGAGGTTCAAGTTCATCGTGGACGGACTCGTCCCGTCTGAAGTGGAAATCGTCAGGAGCATGGAGGGAGGGAAATTGGGGAGGTTGGAGGAGAGCCTGGAGAAATACTACAAGTATTGACTCCGAAATGAGGTCTTGGAGCAGTCAGCACAGCATCGGATGCATTTCGGAGACCGCATGGGATCGTAATCACATGCGCGGTGAGCTCGAGTTATGAGCCAGCCCGGCCCACTGGCAAGTGCATGAACGATGGCCGTCCTGTCCAAGATCCTCCGCAAGCGCGACCGCGGCGCTCGACGCCCTCTGCTCCTCGTCCTCGCCATCGTCCTCGTCTTCCGTTCCGCGTTCGTCCCCAAGCCCGCCCGAAAGCCTCCCACCGACAACCCGGACGCATTCCCCGCACGTTCTCAGGCGGATCTCGACTTCGACGCCCGCTTCTTCCCTCTCCATGCACAGCAGCGCAACGGAAAATCCAAGCTCTCCCTCTCTTTCTGGCAGCAGTTCAGATCCCTTTTACGCATCGTCATTCCATCCGTTCGTTCCCGCGAGGCGCTCTTGCTTCTCGCTCACTCCTCCTTCCTCGTCCTCCGCACCGTCCTCAGCATCGCCGTAGCCAAACTCGACGGTCGCATCGTCAGGGACCTTGTCAGCGCCGACGGATACGGTTTCCTCAAGGGTCTCGCGCTTTGGTTTGCTCTGGCTGTGCCGAGCATATACACTAATTCTATGGTACGGACAGTCCGTCTCCCTGCTGATTGACGCTCACGCATTCGCTAGATCCGTTATCTTCAATCGAAACTCTCCCTTTGCTTTAGGGGCCGCCTCACTCGGTACATCAACGACCTCTACCTCTCCTCCATTCCTTACCTTCGCTACTACCGCGTCCCTCTTCAAGGAATCGACCAGTACATCACCGCAGACGTCGAATCCTGGTGTGAAAACGTAGCCGGCATCTAGTGCGCCTTTCGTTCCCCCGCACGTTCGTGACAGCATTGACACGCGCATACAGCGGTAATCTAATGAAACCTTCTCTCGATCTCTTGCTTTTCACTTCGCAACTTTCTCGCTCCCTTGGATTCAGGGGCACTACCTTACTTTTCGTGAACTACTATCTTACCATCAAGGTACGTCCGGATTCCTCCGATGCACGCTCTCGGTTTGTCAACTATTACACCAAGATTTTGCAAGCGGTCACGCCCGCGTTTGGTCGTCTCGCTGCTATCGAAGCCCGTTTAGAAGGCGAATACCGGGCTGGCGTCGGTCGAGTAGGTAGGGAGAGTGAAGAAGTCGCGCAAGTACCCCTCTTGACGCATACGTACGCGTCTGATACCTGTGACCCCATACAGTTTCTACAATGGTGGCTCTCTCGAGCGCGACATTCTCACGCGCGCTTACACGCGTCTCATAAAGCACGTCAATTCCATATACAAGATTCGGATCGCCTACGAATGGACAGAAGATTTCGTGATCAAATATCTTTGGAGTGCTGCTGGATATGGACTCATTGCCTTCCCTTTGTTGGTTACCCGCAAGCGCAGCGGGGGCAACGATCGGACCACCAATGATAGCGTCGTCGCTGGTCGTACGGAGAGCAAGTTGTCTCCTTCTCGACCGAACTGCATTCCAACTGACACGTTCTATCCAAGTATACATATCTAATCGTAGACTTCTTGTTTCACTTGCAGATGCAGGCGGGCGACTCATGTATGCGTACAAAGATTTAGTAGAGGTTGCCGGTTTAACTGGAAGGTGCGTCGGCACGTCCGTCACATGAGAAACACTTGATCCCACGTCGTCCTGCAGGTTGTATGCCCTTCTATCGACTTTACACAGTCTCAAGGCACTTCCATCACCTCTTCCAGGAGACGGTAACACTTTTGAGCTTCAGGACGTCGACGTTCGCATCCCTTCTCTACTTTCCTCCTCCAGCGACATTTCGTCCAAAGAGAATGATGTATCTCCTGCTTTTGATGAGGACGTGGAACCCCTCGACCATCTCGCTGGCACCGGAACAACCCTTGTCCGAGCTTTGAGTCTGGCTCTTCATCCCGGCATGCACCTAATGATCACGGGCTCCAACGGGGTGGGCAAGACTAGTGTCGCGCGCGTCTTGGCTGGTCTCTGGGGGGCAAGCGGCGCTGGCGCGCGTATTACCCGTCCGACAGCCGACACCGACACTGCAAATGGTCGTCCAAGGCCAGGGGTATTCGTCGTGCCGCAGCGGGCATACATGGTAGCAGGCTCGTTGTTGGAGCAGGTCATTTATCCACAGACGCTCGGCGAGTTCTACGTTCTTCATGGAGGGAATGCGGAGGGAGCGTTGAAGGAGTTGCAGGGTATCTTGGAGGCAGCTCATCTCGGTTATCTCGTCGAGAGAGAGGGTGGGTGGGGGACCGTCAAGGAGTGGAGGGATGTGTTGAGTGGAGGGGAGAAGCAACGAGTTGGTGGTCTACTTGCCGTCCTAGGACATCATCTGATCGCAACGCTAGATGTCACTTTCACGTTTATTTTATCATCGACCCAAATTCGCTATCTTGGATGGTGCGTCCCTCTGGCAATGTTCCGCGCCATGCTTATGATATCTGGGATAGAATGTACGAGTGCTATCTCGAGCGACGTCGAAGGTCAGATGTACGAGCACGCAAAATCGCTTGGAATTTCACTCATCACTATCTCTCTGAGGTATGTCAGACTCCTCTGTCATCGGTCTCCGAGTCGTCGTCGCTGACCGCCATATGCGCCAGGCCATCTCTAATGAAATACCATACGCACTTACTGACCCTCGTTGGGGACGGCACAGGTCGATGGTCATTTACACCCATTGCCAACTCTTCCTCCGGAGACGTTACAGAGGCGAACGACGGCTCTCCCGAAGTCCCGGTGGCGCCGTCGAACGCATTTGTAGCTCCGACGACGCCGGGCGGTGGACCCGCCGCTGGTAATCTCATCCGAGTGTTGGAAGAGATCCGGACGTTGGAGAGACGGTTGGAGGAATCCAAGTTGTGGGAAGCGAGGGTGATGGAATTGGAAGAGGCGCTGCAGGTTCGGAAAGGGGACGACTGCGAACGATCTATATGAAGTGATGCGTGCGGAACAAATTACGCTAATGGTACTAACACGATGCTTTGAGGGTGGGTTTTACTTGGTGAGAAGGGTGACTTGGCTCGGCTGTAGCTTCAGACAAAACCTCAAACTAGTTCACCGCGCACTGATCACTCGGTTGTCGAATTGCTCGGAGGGCGTCGCCGATCCTGACTCGGAGGTCGACACACGACAACGAGCCACAATTCGTTTGATGGAGTCGGTCTGCGGGACTGCATGTCGCCGCGTACGAATGACATTAATGATACCTGGGTTTTTGGACAACCGCGGAGCCGGTCATCGACATCGCGTATGGTACGCATAGGCCATGCGCCCTGAAGTGACTGAGCATCGGATTACGACACAAGGGTATACCTAGTTCCCGCGTTCTCTTACGTGCTGCGTCACGTACGCGAACATCAGCTGTCCCCGGGTACCTTGTAAGGAGAGACTGACCGCCGTGATCCCCCTGAAGGATGGTCCCTTCGACCAGAACAATAGCCTACACATATTTCCTACGACTACCACCGTCAAAAATAATCCTCTAGTTGGTAAACGTCGATGGCGGTGCGTTCCTCGTCATCCGGACGCCTGAGACAGCCCCAGAGCCGTCTGAAGATCGCAAACTTGTTGACACCTCGAGGCGCGCGGCGCGAAAACAGGGAGTTCATGTGCTCGTTGACCTGCGACCACGGCTGGGCGTACGGCTCGTGGAGGTGCGGACTCCACGTCAGATGCACCCCGGGTATGCGCGGGAGATGTCTGGTCAGGAACTGGGCGACGAGGTCCGGGCGGTGCAGAGGGGCGTCGCAGACGGTCAGGGGAGAGGTGATCGAGGGCCTGGAAAGGTCCGAGTGTGGGTAGTCCCCCGTCGGGACGACCCTGGCGTCCAGCGTCAGCCCGACCTTGCGTAGCCTCTGGCAAGACGCGAGGAGCGACAGCAGTCCGTTCAGGGTGATCGACGCGACGGGGTGCCCTTCGTGCACCCACGTCATCTTGAAGACTTCGAGCAGAGGCCAGTGCGAGACCAAGTCCGCGAACTCTCTGTCGTTGATGGACATGGAGTTGTCCAGGTGGAGGACGAGTTTACGAAGGTGCACGAGAGACGCGAGTGGACGCAGCGTCTCGCAGCTGAGACGTCGAAGAGCGGACGTTTCTGGTGGTTCGATGCTGAATCTGGTAAGGAGGCAAGGAATGTGGTCGATGGTGAGCGATCGAAGCGAATGTATGCGCTGTGGGGAAGTCAACGCCGTCAAAAGGGCGGACACCTCTGAAGCGGAGGCCACAGCCCAAATGGTGACCTTGAAACTATGGAACGCTTGGTCGTGAGGGCGTAAGATGCACGTAACGAAATCGAGGGAATTCCCTAGCATCAAAGCTAGGTCCGTGACGTTGCGGAACGGGATGTCTTCGGCTTCAAAGCAAGTCTCGGGCCGTGACGTTTGAGGAGCCAGTTTCAAAGAGGCAGTCTCTAGCGTGGAGGACATTCCGAGGTATTTCAATATGACGGAGTCGATGGGAGATGAAAGTGACACGTGCTGCCAGTGTGCATTGCTACAGATAGCTCGGGAAAGCGTGTGAGGGACACTCGCAATAGATTCATGAACTGGGGCATCAGGGAGGCTAAGTTTCAGCGACTTGAGTCCCGGACAGAGAAACGAAGAGTAGCTGTGCAGAAACGACAAATAAGTTGGGTCGTCCTGGGTAGTCGCTTCTACTTCGAGCGCATCGATTGTGGGCGAGAACAACGGCCACAGGCATGTAAGGGGGTAAAGGAATGATCTACTATTGAAGGGAGGGCATTTCAGTCTGAAGACCCTCAGACTCGGCAAATCGGGACCCGCTCGTGAAAGAAAGCAGAGGGAGAGTGGTTCATCTCCTAAGGTGAGTTCCTGGATGCGAGGAGAATACCGTTTGATGATGAGCCATTCGAGAGGGGTGGGAGGTATCTATCAACACCATGAGTGTCATGCACATCGTCAACGGAGACCCGGCGAGTACCTTGATCCTGTGTCTATTCACCACGTCGGAAAAACACCGAATGAGGGGTAGGAGGGAGCTCAAACAACGCCAGAGGTAATCAAGAGAGGGCCGTGAAAATGCGCGACATGTTCGAGCCAGAGCGGCAAGTGTCCGCTGTTCAAGCCTGCTTGGTCCGGGACGCTGCGGGAGCGACGTCACGAGACATTCGAGGACGCAGTGGAACAATTCTGGGATCAAAAATGGATTTGGGCGACCGATCGAATCATTGGGCATCTTCACGAATCGCGGGGGAAGAAACCATCATCCAAGTCAATTCTTCTGAGAAAATTCCCTTAGAGCGCTTAGACTCAGGAGCACCTTAACCGTCCCTGCAAAGGGTCGTGAGTTGACATTTCTCGGCAAAGTCCTAATTGTTGACGCCGACACCTGAACCTGAACGGCGCTACTCCCTAATGAGTTATAAATTTGGAGGCTGTTCCTCCGTGAAATGCACGAGCTGACCATTCATGACGCATGATGTACAATGACTGAGTACTGTAAATAAAAGGGTAATGATCCCTGCCCGAGCTCCAAGGGAACAACATACGACACAGCGGTTGATGGATTCGCTAGACATATAAGGATCACGATGACCAAGCACACATGACTTCTGAAACGGACCCTCAGGAGTTCGCAAGGGGCGCTGAAGATCCGGTTCTGCCGGGACCCTGCCTATGGCCACCGTGTTCTCTGGCGCGCCTCGGAGCCAGCACAGCAAGTGACGCTGAACGCGGATAATTAAGGGAAGCAGAGTATTTAAACTCGAGTAAGTCAGATTTGAGCGCTCGCCGCTCGAGGAGCAATGAGCCTGAAGTACTGTTGATTCCGATGAGTAACAATTCATGTCAATTACAACTAACCGCACCAGACTATGCATTGACCAGCTTCTAACAACTGGCGTTCACTGCCCTGTACACCGTGATCAAATCGCGCTTCCACAAATGGGTTGACATAGATCATAACGTGTCCACCCGCGCCGCTTCTGATTGCACCCACTTACTACTTGAACTCATTAGTGACTTAACCGGGCAAGGCGAGTCCGTAGAGGTGAACCAGTGTGCTGCTTGCGCGTTCAGGGGAGTTCGCTGGTGAGAGATCCGGCTAGGGGTCCCGTGACAATTATTTTGACAGTTATCTTGAGGATGCTAGTATATCACGAACTCCTCCAGAACTCGGACAATGCTCGGTAATCCGCAGTCTAGATTCTGCTGTCTACCTTCGGCGAAAGACAGGACAAATCAGATGATTGTCTATGCAAGCGAACATGGAGCAATGGAACGGGTACGTTTCTTGCTATCGAGCCTCCGAGTCAGTTTGAACTTGTCAGCGTCGATAAGCCAGGGGTAAGCACTGGTGATGAGAGACGTAGCCACGAGCGCGGCAAACTCCGGGAGGACAAGCAGAAACCTTGCCAAACAAGACATCTCTTAGAAGCAAGGTTGAAGCAAGGTGACACTGGCAATGATAGTACCTCGTCCTTATCTGCCGCATGTCTTGGTCCGTGCACGTCGTAGATGGTTTATTAACGATTCTTCGCCAGATCTCCGCAGTATCTGAATTTTTCCTTCTCTCCACTCATCGCGGCTCTAAGGATTCGCCTTTGAAATTCTACGCCTAACACTCACACTCGCAGAAAGATTCTCGACGGATGGCTCCGCGCTCTGGAAAGGGCAAAGTGAACTCTGGAAATGCCAAAAAGTCAAAAAAGAATTCTGCTAAGTCCTCAGGGTCACAGTACCCGCTGAGCCTTCTTAACGAAAGGTCGGTCGGTCCTCTCACACGTGCAGCCTTGCTGTAAGCCCCAGAGTGCATTCGGTTTTGCCACCTATATGTAGCTGCACGTCCACTTCTGCAATGCACATCTCATCATGATCATCTATTTAGATGTCAGAAAAACGGCTGGAAGAAGCCAGTCGTCGATACAGTGAGCGTCTATTTTTTTTCTTCCTGGAGGTCAACCATCGTATTGATTTACATACCAGCGAAAACATGGTGAAGGCTGGACATTTGCTGTTTCTCTGAGCAAACACAATAAAAAGACCTCACGGAAGGAGACTGTTCGATTCGAGCCATGTCCACCTTACACGCGGCCTACGGTCCTGGAAGCGCGCCATTGGGGCGCAACTTATGCGCTATATCGTGTTAGTAGCCTCCATTTTCATTGCACTCGGTCAGACCTGCATTGGATTAAACGCTTTGCGCCACGTCAGTTTTGCAACGGAATGCAGCTCGATCGAGTTCTGCCCCCTGGTCCTCGAGAGTATTGGTACGAGTTGGCGGCGCAACACAGAGCAGCGCCGCAGCACCTGAAGTGGATGTATGGCGCTGATCCATTTGCTGCGCGAAAGGATGTAGAAGAAAGACGGGCAAAATTCGCTCAAAAGGGAGAAGGCAAACTTACTGATCCACACGGAGACGCACAGAAAGCGTTGATCCAAGTACCAGAAGTCAAAATGTCGAACACTCTGTGTGACCTTGTGGATGATACCGTGAAGAAGGGGAGAAATTCTCCCGTTTGTAATCTGCATGTCTTCATTTCATTATTTTTAGGCCAGCGCACGCTATACCACACTCGATGTGACACATTTGGTGCTGACAGAAGACGGTATCCCCGCAATTATTCAACAGCTTCGGCACTTGGGCTTTCAGCCAGTTCAGATTCAGAATGCTATCACCTACCTTTCGGTGCATACACCTCTAGGCTCACATTTATTAGATTCTCTGGCTCCCCTAGAAGCTTGTGTCGAATACCTTCTCTTATGCGTCCCGGAGACCGAGTTGCCACAATGTTTCCTCCCTTCCAGTGGTCCTTTCTTCATGTCCCGATATTCTAGTAGCCTGAAGAAGCGTTGGAACGAAGATATTGTAATCAAGGAGGCGGGCTTTCCTGCGCACGTTGTTAAGGAATGCGCAGCTGACCCCAGTCTTGCCGAAGATCTGGCACTGTTGATCATCGCGCTTTCTTGCAGACTCATAGGCGAAGATGCAGGAGAACCGCTGAAAGCGAGTGCGAACGTAGAGTCATCCTGTCAAGAGCTGCGAAACCGGACCGAAGAGGTAGAAGCACTTGGCGCTCACTTCGTTGATCCACGTCACATTGCGATACCGCTCTTCAGCGCTCCCCTAGAACTCCATGTTATCTTTCCATCTGACGCGTCTAGGGACACTTCGATCCTAGCTGTGTACGTAGGGTCGCACTGGGTACCCCCATACATCCGATTACACCTTCTGGCACAGCTCCTCGTCGCAGCTCAGCGAGAGGACTTTGTCGAACCAGGCGATAACTTTCTGATCGCAGCGATGCGAGTTCTTGAAGACCATTGGACACAGATTGAAATGAACGGTCCACCGGAAATATCGGCTATAGTTGGATATCTGATCACGGGTCCCAATGGCGCCTTTCTCGACAAACAGAACAAAAGAAGGACACGTACAAGCGTCGAAAACACGGTCGACGAGCGATCGGATGAGCAGGTCAAATCAGGGTTCGAATACGTCTGTCGAACAAAAGTTTATAGGGATATGTTTGCCTCTCGACGGCGCCTCCCAGCCTTTCTTGTCAAGGATCGGTTCTTGAATCTCTTGGAAAGGCATAGAGTTGTTGTTGTCGTTGGAGAAACTGGTGGGGTCGTTGATTTCATGTCGGTGATGATTGCTGACAACGCATCTCAGGGTCTGGGAAGACTACTCAACGTGCGTTTTATGTTCGTCAGGCTAATATTACTCATGTCTCAAACTTCAACAGTGCCTCAGTTCATATTGGATGACCTTATCCTGGCTGGCCGCGGCGCAAGGGCGTCGATTATTGTTACGCAACCGCGTAGGATTTCTGCCATGTCCGTAGCAGCACGTGTATCCGGAGAACGTGCAGATGACGGGTCCGTTGGCTATGCTATCCGAGGTGAGGCTAGACAAAGCAAGCGAACAAAGTTGTTGTTTTGCACTACCGGAGTCCTACTCCGACGGCTTGGCTCTGGGGATAAACTAGAGAACGTAACACACGTCGTCGTGGACGAGGTAAATCTAATGATCCTAATCACGAGTCGATTTCTCAAGGCACCCATCAGGTGCACGAGCGCTCAGTCGATAGCGACTTCCTTTTGTTGGAACTGCGGGAACTTCTCTCGAGGCATAAAACCCTCAAGATACTCTTGATGTCTGCTACCATAAATCATGAAATATTTGTGAAGTACTTTGACGGTGCCCCTTTGCTTACCATTCCGGGAATCATACACCCAATCGAGGATAGGCGAGTGCCTCATAAATTTGATGTTGTTAGGCTAAGGCCCTGTTAGATATCTTGAGGATTTTATCGATGTGTTAGGCTATGTACCTCCCAAATCCAAGCATAGCGTGAAAGGGAATGATGACAAAATGGCCGAAGATAGACTTAGATCTCGGGGCCTCGGTGAACGGGCCATATCTTCCATTCAAAATATCGTCACCTCAGACCGCATTGACCACCAGGTGCGCGGAGTTGTCTGTATATACATTGTGTCTGCTTACTGCTCTAACTCTAGCTAATTTCTGCGCTCGTCAAACATATCACATCTTCGTCGAGTAATCCGGCTGGTATCCTCATTTTCCTGCCAGGCGTTGAAGATATACGTCGGTGTGTTGTCGCCATTTCTAGCGTAGTTGGTAGGGATGAGGCAGACATTTATCCTCTCCACGCCAACCTTCCCAGCGAAGAACAACGTGCAATCTTTAAACCGTCTATGAAATGGAAGATAATTGCGGCTACAAACGTCGCCGAGGCGAGTACTTGCCCCGAGTTTTGGATCTTCGGCTCATTGGACCCGACAGACGTCTATCACCGTCGACGATGTGGTCTATGTTGTCGACGCAGGAAAAGTCAAGGAAATAAATTGCAGTCGGGACACGGGGATTTCTACTCTGATGGAGCAATGGGTGACGAGAGCAGCCGCCAGGCAGCGTAGAGGAAGAGCTGGCCGTACGAAGCCCGGCATCTGCTACAAACTATACACGCGGATGCTGGAGGAGAACATGAATCCTTTCCCCATCCCTGAGATTCTTCGCGTTCCTTTGGAAAGCTTGTCCTTGACTGTCAAACTTACGCGAGAAAACGAGGACGTTCAGGTAGTTTTTCGCGCCAGTCGCTGTGCACCAAGAGTTGACTCGTGTCCAATTTTCGCAGCACTTCTTAAAGAAAGCAATAGATCCTCCCGACGCGTCGGCAATGGACAATGCATGGTCAACCCTGCAAGGACTCGGGGCCATAGATAAAGAGAATAAACTTACTGCCCTCGGGCGTCATATGGCAAGTCCCGTTATATGTGATCGGTCAAGCTTCAAGGGCCATCTCATCCTGTTCCAGGCTATGCTTCCCATGGATCCAAGGCTGGGAAAGGTGATTTCCTTGTCTCGTGGTTGCAAACGTACTGACCCGCCCGACACAAACAGATGCTGGTGCTGGGATTGATTCTCAGGTGCTTGGATCCTGTTCTCACGATAGTGGCAAGTCTGTCCTCGAAACCCCTGTTCGTCAGCCCTTTGGAAAAGCGAGAAGAGGCCACCCAGTAGGATATTTCTCCGTGTCTCGATCCATATTTCTGTTAATGCTGCTATTATCAGGGCGAGGCGTCGCTTTGCCACACACAACAGCGATCTGCTGACTGATCTCAATGCGTACAATGTGTGCATACGAGTCCGTTCGGATGGCGAGCCTTGGGCCGTTCTGAGGAGCTTCTGCCAAGAGGTGTGCACTGCCTTGTGAGTGTGGGATAGAGACTCGACTCCTCACAGAACTTTATCTCGATGAACGCAATCCACGAAATCACCTCGCTCCGGCAAGATTTCTTTTCCTCTCTCGTGACCATGGGATTGACAGCCATATCATCTACGCCGAGCTCTCCAAACCTTAACGTCAACAGCATGAACACGAACCTGGTCAAGGCAGTAATACTCGGAGGTCTCTGGCCGCGCGTTGCCCAGGCGTCCCTGTCCACGCCTGCGACCAAGTCCAACAAGGTACAGCGCGAGAACATCGCTAAGGACTACAAGTTGTACGACGTGAGGCACGGACGCGTCTTTTTACACCCGTCGTCGGTTCTGTTCCGCACGCCGGCGTGGAAGTCGCCGTTTTTGGCTTATTTTCAGATGCAACAGACGACCAAGGTGTTTGTGCGGGGCGCGACTGAGGTACTTAGGGCACTCGATTGGTGGATAAGCTGGATCGCGGGCTAATAATTGGCAGGTACCGATATACGCACTTCTGCTATTCGGCGGTCCAGTGTCGGTGAACCATGTGGACGGCGGATTAGTTGTCGGGAATGGGGATCATACAGTCAAGCTGAGAGCTTGGCCGCGGATTAGAACGCTTGTGAACCAGCTACGGTGAGTCGGGTTGTATGACACAATGCACACTAGTGTTGATGGGACTCTTGTCAGCCGGCTTTTGGAGGCTGAGCTGCAGAAATGCTTCGAACAAGGTCTCATGCTTGAATCCGAGCAAGACGGGTTGGTTTGCCATGCAATCAAGGCACTGTTAGAACAGGACGGGCTAACTGGATATTAGC
Organism: Strobilomyces dryophilus; assembly: GCA_038089955.1. Lineage (NCBI taxonomy): Eukaryota > Fungi > Basidiomycota > Agaricomycetes > Boletales > Boletaceae > Strobilomyces > Strobilomyces dryophilus. The sequence goes on from JBBPLT010000217.1 coordinate 11,907, forward strand.
TAAGGTATCTCATTGCGATGTGCACAGGTCTATGCTAGAAATAGAACACAGTCATACGGCTATGTGCACGCGACTGATTTCCGGTTTACTTTGGTTTTGAATTTGTTGGCCAGCGTCCAGCGGCCTGCCGGAAGAATGACTTGATGATTTGGTGAAGGGACTGGCGCGGTGACGGTGAGCATAAGGACGACACGCTGCAACCTGGATGGCGAAAAGGTTCACGGGATTGGGCTGCCACGGGGGGAACCTGAGCGTGGGCCAATGAGGGCAGGGACTCGGAGAGGGTTGAAGAGGTTACGTAACACTACGCCACCAGTTGTACACGTCCTTGGTTTATTCAGGCATCAGACTACTTATTGGCCTGCGTTCACTTTCCCGTGCTTTGATCAAATCTAAGGTATCAAGTAGCGGGCTTTCTCAACGAACTTTCCACGAATGGCTCACGATCGTAATGCACTGGTGCGTCCACCAGCGTCGGCTCTGGCGATACTGTACCTTCTCACCCTACTTGACCTGACTAGTGGCTAACCGGGCAAGATGAGTCTGTAGAGGTGAACCAGCGTGCATTGATAGACAAGGTTCTTGCGCGTTACTCTGGCGAGTTCACCGGTGAGCGATCCGACTGGGGGTCCCGCGAATCATTTCTCTATCTTAATTCCTTGACGACGCTAGTATTTCGCGAACTCTTACAGAACTCGGACGATGCTCGGTCGTCTGCAGTCGAGATTCGCTTTGAGACTTCTGTGTACCTTCGGCGAAAAGACGGGGAGCAGAGGGACATTGAAATACCACCTCTTCCTAATCTCAAGTCTGCCCATGTACGAACGTCTGCCTTTCTCATACCATTTTTTCGACTCCACCCTCTCAAGGTCGTTCAATGGACATTTAGAAACAACGGAATCACGTTTAGAGATGAAGACTGGACACGCCTACGTAAGATAGGTGTGTGATTTGTAAGTTGTTCGTGAATGTCTTCCAACGCGTTTCGCATTTCTTTAGCCGAGGGGAACCCTGACGAAGAAAAGATTGGCGCATTTGGTGTCGGTGAGTTATAAGGTCCCTTCGGGAGCCATATCACGAGGACAAATGTTCCGAGTCCATAGGGTTTTACAGCTTATTTTCGGTGACGGAGAACCCATTTGTCTCGTCTGGAGGTATGATTTTTTGCATCTTCTCAGCCATATGATCCAATTCCCTTCCAGGACACGGAATGCAATTCTATTGGAAGGATAACAAGGATCAGGTAACACTATTATTTACTGGTTCATTTCTTCTTCTTATGCTACCACTTATCAGTTGAATGTCCGTCGTGGTGATCTCCCTTCGAAAGAATCCGCAGATCCATGGACAAAGTTCGAAATGACGCTGCGAGAGGCTGGTCCAATCCCGCCGGCATTCGACTTTATGCGATTCCTTGCATCATCAATCACGTTTATGGTTCACTTGAACGATGTCAGCGTGTATTTCGATGAGCATCGTATCGGTCACATTAAGAAGTCACCTGGGGTGGCTAAAGTCATCGACCTACCCAGGGGATTGAATCGATCTAGCCAGTCGCATGTCATGAATGTCAAGGGGGCGCAGTCTCACCGTGAGTCTTCTATAGGCTATATGTATCCGGTAATAAGTATAGCCTTCCTTTAGCTATCAGGATCAAGGCGTCAGTCATGCATGCCGTATATGCTGTCGGCACAGAGAAACGCCCAGTACTGGAAGCAACTGAGCCTCGTAAGCCCAAAGGCGGATTTTTTTCTTCACTTGTTTCTGCCTTGACGAGTCAGTCGACACCACGAGTTGAGACTCCAGCATTACCGCCCCAGCCCCCGAAAGACCCAACAGAGTTACATGAGGTGAATGTGACTCTTACGGTGTTCAGTGCAGAGGTGGACGTCAAGGTGGACAAAAAACTCTCTGCAGAACTCCTTCGGTCTACAAAGAAGAATCCCCCTGCACGGCTCAAATATGATTTAATTTATGTGGGTCACGTGATCCAATCGAACTTTCGTGAAGACTTATCGCGCGTTTGCGAAGACTGGGAAAGATGAGTATGATCAAAGTCTTGCTGATGACAAGAACCAGCCGCTAGCTTGCGGAAGCATTTTTCAGGGTCTTCGTGCGGATCTGAATGGGTTCGTAACATCGAATTCGCCCTTGTTCAGTAACTGACGTCGTGCAGGGTTGGGCATACGCGAATTTTCATCGTCTGCATGGACTTCTTTTCAGCCTTAAGCACTCATTGACTTTTACGCATAGGGCCACGCTACAGGTCAAACTACTGGCATCGGCGGCCATATGGCGTCGCGCTTCATTCCGACCGTTGAGCGTGAATCAATAGATCTCGTGTAAGCTCGGTGTCTAGTTCCGTAGCGTACATACTCATACTTATGGTCATGCCTAGTGACAGAAATGTCTCCAGTTAGCTGCTCCTCCTTTCAAGCTCCTGCTATCTGCTTACCCCGTCTTAGTCTGGAATAAAGAGCTACTGTACGTTGGAGGATTCCTGGCTCGTACGGCCTACGAATTGGAACTCTCCAACATCCAGAATTTGTGGGACGGTGCAGCCAAATCTAATGGTACTCTCGACTTCCGACCACCGCAAGAATTGGAAGACTGGCTTCTTCAGCGCTTTATTCATGTCCTCAAATTTTTCGCATTCCATCACTCCACGCCCTCGTCGGAAGTGTCCAGAATGCTGGAAACTTCCTTTTATGGATGCTCAACGTTGCCTCTGAAACTGCTCTCGTCTGCTGGTGTCCGCGGAGCCCCAGATATCAAGGAATTTGATCCCGTTTTCTCAAAGTTCCTGAAGCACATTCCAGTCTTGCCGCAGCCCGTCATTCAGGAAGGCGCACGCACCATTAAAGCCCTGCAGGCTCAAGGCATGCTCTCGCCTATAACCTTTGCGGATGTATTACAAGAACTGCGTCAACATCCTCTCAACGAAGAAGAGCTCGTCGCTTGTCTTAAATGGTGGACTAGCCTTAAGCAAGATGACACCGATGTGAACATGGCTCAGATCGGTGTGCAGTTGTTGAACGCAGCCATCCTCAACAGTGCAGATGGACGAGTACTTGCTCTGTCATCAATACAATATTTCATCAACACCAAGACACTCGGGACCCACATCCCATTGGATGGACCGCTCCCCGTTAGCCTCATGCCTCTCAATATCACCAAGCATTTTACGCCTCCCGAGTTGACGAGCTTTAACTGGCGCGAGTTCACTATCATTGATTGGTTACAACACATTTCGCAGTCCGATGTCATGTCGGCGAATCCGGATCACGACTTTACCAAGTCCGTACTCTGGGCTGAGCGTGTGCTAACCGTTTTGTCTCGTGTATGGTCTTCCCTGTCGAACGAGATGCATACTTCTGCGAAGAAGGTCTTCGCTGGGAAGAAATGTATCCCGACTACCTGTGGCCTAACGACCCCAGGGCTCTCGTATTTCCCCAACGCCAACATGACACTGTTCGGCGACCTTCCATTGGTCCAATTTTCCTCGGGTCTTGTGATCAAGGGCCAGCTGGAGAAGTTGCTCTCGTTCATTGGGGTCCGAAGACATGTCGATCTTCAACTTATCTTCGATCGGTGCGTTGTTTTGGCGTCTGAAGTTATCTACCCTGTGGCTGAACTCGCATATCTAGGATGGTGAAGACCGGGGATTGGAGCATATCCGATCTCGTGGGCTATCTTGTTCAAGTGCGGGATACGCTCACCTCGGATGAATTCGCCAGACTGGCAGCGACAGCAGCATTCCCAAAGGAAGGTCCTCCACCGGAAGCGGGCAAGAAGAAATTAAGATACTGTGCTCGTGATCTCTATGAACCTGCAGACATCTTCCGACAAATGCAACTACCTGTCCTTGACTGGGGCGAGAAGTCCAAGTGGCGCAATAACTCGGAGGAAGGTTTGCGTTCATGTTTGTATCACCGTCGAAGGATCACTTATCATGGTGGGTGGTCCATAGCTAGACTACTCTATCGGCTCGGGTTGCGTCGGCTCCCTCCTTTGGAGACGACAGTAGCATTATGTTCTTCATCGGATGCTACTGTTCGGACAGTCGCATTCAAGTATCTGTGTGATAACATTCCTTCGAAGTATGCGGATTATAAGCCAGACAACTTTGGACATGTCGCGTTTATCCCTTCGGAGAATGAGGATGGCGTTCATCTAGAGAAGCTAGGAGAGGTGCGTTGTTTTATACGTTCATTATCGCATCAGTCGACATCGTCGTTTACTCCCATCTAGGTGTTTTCTGGAGCTCAATGGAGAGCGCTCGGCTTCTCAGTCGTCCTGGACAGTTGTCGTGAGGCTACCGTCACTAAACTAGGCGTACAAGCCCATCCGCCTACATCGATGCTTCTTTCTCTGCTAGAGAAGACGCCACCAACCAATGAAGCGATCGCACGACAGTGGTTCGAGATTCTAGCAGAGCGTATCTCGAGTGAGCGTCTCCCTCGCAAATCGTTTCGATTCTCTCATAGATGTGCTAGGTTTCACACCATCCCAGTTGGTTATGATCTCGCAGATGCCGATCGTCCCCACGAAGGGTGTGGGCGCTCAGCGATTGAGATGGCTCACACCCACTCAGTGCTACCTGGGCGATGGTGCCAAAGGCGAATTCCACTCCAAGCTCTTCGTCTTTGTCGACTTCGGGCCCGTCGCGAATAGGTTCTTGAGCGCGTGTGGTTCGAAGAACGAACCTTCCATAGATGAAGTCGCGGAGATCTTGATTTCCGACCCCAAGAAATTTTACGCGCTCTCTGGAGGGTACGAGAAGTAGGTGTGCGTTCCTCGACCTTATCGACACCTGTCCCCTTGGACACCTTGACATTGCTCAAATCCAACCGTATTGACTTACTCGGCTCTTAGTTTCTTGGCTGAGTTGCGCAACCTGGCTGTCAACTTCCACGCTATCCCCACAGGCACGATAAACAAGATGAGAGCGTCGCCCGTCTTGCTCGGCATGCGCCGTCAGAAAGCTTCGAAAACATTATTGGAAAAGGTTTCGCTGGCGGAATGGGATGAAGAAGGATGGGAGGATCTGCATGATCTGCGGAAACCTAGTGAAATCGTCATCGCCGACGATACAAACACGTATCAGCTTTTCGGCGACTCTATCTTTGCTGCGCCACAGGAGGATCTTTTGGAAAGTACGTATGGGTCGTAGTTCGGTTAGAAATGGCATATCACGCCTAACAATATGTTTGCAGGCTTTTACGCATCGCTTGGATCGCGACCCCTCAGTACGGTGGTTCGGGAAGAATACAAAGTATCAAACGAGGTACATGGCACGAAGACTGCAGCGGACGTTCGAGCCCTCGTACTCGAGAGGCTTCCCCTGTTCCTTCATGAACACACTCACTCGCGTACCAAAGTGTCACTGTCTTGGCTTTCTAGCGCGAACAACTTCAAAGTCAAGGTGTTTTCGAAGTTGGTCGTTTCGAAGATGCTCGACGTCGGGAATGGTAAGACGACGCGCACACTGGACGCGTCGGCGGCTGCGAAGCGTGTCGGTACGGGCCCCATCGAGCTATGGCTTTCAAACAGCGCGCAGGTGGACATGTATGAGTAAGTCATCGCCTACGTTCCTCGTTATTCCAGCTCGAAGTGAAAATGTCACCAGAGTAGCAACCTCCTTGTGCCGGCTCTTATTTGAGAAGGCGAAGGTCAACGACACCCTGCTGTTCATGACGATTCTGTCCACCGATTTGAAAGCATTGAAGAGAAGGGGCTACAACAGTCAGCATCGTACATGACCTTTCCTTCGGCAGCCCGACTTACCCCTACTCTTATCAGTCGATAAAATCCTCAAGCAACAGCAACAGGACAAGAAGTTGGCAGAGGAAGCGAGGAAAAGTCGCTATATCGGATCGGAGGCGTCTGAGCCTACAACACCTATTCCACAGCCAGTAGCACCACAACCCGTGAGGGCTAATCATCCCGACTCTGTCGTGGCGCGCTCCAAGTCGCCAACGCGTCGCCCAGGGCTTCCAGGAGGTTGGGAACCTGCTTCATCGCCTCCGCCCGCGATTCCAGCTCCAGCTACGACGCCCAGCGTACTAGAGCGATCATCGAACGAGATGGTAGCCACGCGACCTCCGATGCCCCCTGCAACGCCAGAGTCCTTTAACAACCCCTTCCCTATCAGCAACACCTTGCAGAATTTGAGACGCAAGCTCGTGTCGCACATGCCGTCCACCTCAGAATTCGTGCGGTCCAGCCCGTCTCCACAAGCACCACAGTACGTTCGGGGTACCCAAGGAACGAGTCCTGTGCTGACCTTGGACAACAGGAATACGCGGCATGTGACGCCTCAGAGTAACATTCGTGAGTTCATGCGATGTAAACGTGCCTGCATAGAGTGACACGGATACGACGCAGGGGCCAACGTAGATATGGCCATCAACGCGTGCAAACCTGAAGAAGGGATGTTACTACACAATCGTAAGCAGATGGAGATCGTCAAGGAGTCTTTGAACGAAGGTTACTGCGATACGTCTGGTCAGGTCGGCAATCTGGAGTTGCTCGGTAGGTCCCCGACGGGCCCGCGTAACGCCGTTCGCTAAAAATCCGACCAGGGAAAATGGGAGACGTGAGGATATTCGTCACTAAAGGTGCGATTGGACGGGGACGCCGAATGGATGGCGTGAGTGACTGAACAATCGGACAGACGTGCCCGAAGCCGACACGTTCATGACGCGCATGCGCGACCCACTCGCTCGGTTCATACACGTCGTCACGCCGCTCGCCCAGATATACAAGCTCCCGATGGCCTCGATGCACGTCTTTTACGACGTGGCCGGCGGACTGATCGCATTCAACAGAAACGGGAGTATCTTTCTCAATCTGCGCTATTTCGAGGCATGGCGTGAGTGTCGTCGGCAGCTCGTGTGCATTTCGGAGCTGAAATGATGACCTCTTCCGCAGACGACCAAGACGTCAGGAACGGTCAGCAACAGCAAGCTCAGATATCCTGGTTCGTCGCTTTTCGTCGGCTTGTGGTGGCTGACACCGATCTTGCGACGCGTCTAGGTTCTTCACGCTCGCGCACGAGATCGCGCACAACCTCATCGAGCCACACAACTCCGAGCACGAGTTTTATTTTTCGGCGATCTGCGAAGCACACATGGTTGCGTTGTCGCGGCTTATAGGACCCTCGGAGGTTTAATGAGGGCCGCGGAGCTGGAGTCGAAGAAACTTTGGCTAGAAACCTCTTGTCTACGTGACGACGACGACGATTGGGTCGACTCCGCATCTCGTCGCCTGTATCGTACTCTCTCGTCTTGAAACGATGAAACGTCCCATGTCGATCGTGCTTTGATACAGGGCTGCATTGGCCCGCTCGATGTCCAGCGTATCGACCCGCGCAGGTCCGAGCCTGTCGCCCTGCTCGACATCCACCGTGGATGCCGATGGCGCGAATGTCGACGTTTATTGTCCGTCACTCCCTGACCATGGGACGTGAAACGGACTGCACGACAGAGAGATGTGGTCGCCAACCACCCGGAAACGATGCAAGATGGCCGAACACTCGAACGTCGGGAAATGAGGGAGGAAAACCTCAAACCCATGTGCCCGCGAACAGTGCTTTGTTCTTTGTACCATTCCTCGATATTCATGCGTTCGTGGCCGAGCTCCTCCCCAATAGCTGGATTACATAAACATTGGACACAAGCGTTCTAACCTACATATGGGGCATAGAAAAAAAGTGATAACAATACTGAAGTTGAAACAGGGAACGCCCAAATCCTCGCTAGCTCCGTTCGAGCGATCGTCAGAAGAGTGAAACCTCGAATTACGACTCAACTATACACGACTCCGTTGTCACGCATTACAGCACCACGTCATCGCTCTCCTAGTGTGCGACGCTCATCAAGCTTCCGACGAACGTCAAGATCTGTCACAGAGGATCAGCGGCGAACGCGACGCAATCAGGGACGAACGCACCAGGCGCGGTCGCACGTCCACGATGTCCTCTGGAACGATGAAGATGAGCGCGTTCATCTTTCGCGCGATCGAGATCGCCAACTTGGCTGTTTCGTCGACCCGTCAGTCACCACACCACCACGCGCCCCCTCGTGTAGCGGGGGCGAAAAAAAAAAAAAAGAAAAAAAAAGCGCGCTCACCGTTCTGCCGCCGTTCCTCGTAGTCGCCCGTCTCGCGCACGTCGATGACGAGCGCCGGATCGACGATCCCCGGTCGGAGCGCCTCGAGCAGGTCGAGGATGAAGACGCCCGTCGTGATCGAGGGGTCCTTGAACGACCGGATCGGGCGGGAGCCCGACTTGGCCTTTTGCACCGTCGTGTTCGCCCACTTGAGCATCTCTTGGTCGGTGATGGGCCTCCCGGATCCCGAGAGTCCCATGAGCGTCTTGGTGATGTTCAACCTGTCGGACGCTGTCAGCGAGGGGCGAACGCGCGCGCGCGAGACGAACGAGACGGACCGCATGAGTTGCCAGACGAGACCGAGCACGAGCGTCCGAGTCCCGTCGACGATGTCGGCGCCCTGGATCCCCACCAAATGCATCCCGTTCTGTTTCCCGAGCTCGACGGCGTAGTTGGTATTCTCGACCTGCTTGAACCTGGAGAGCGTGCCCTGGCTCGGCGTGATTCCAATTTCCTCTTGTTCCTCGCCGCCGTCCAGTGACTGCCGGGGCGTCTGCGCGTCGCCCTTTGGTTTCGAGACGCGCCGCCAAACGACCGAACCCGGGAGGATCTTGTCGAACGCCTGGAGGATGATCAAGCCGTCCTTGAGATGCTCGAACAGGTTGAACACGCCGGGTTGGACGCCGAGAGAGTTGAGCCAGAGCGTGAAGACGCGGGCTTCGCGTTCGCCTTCGGCGTCAAAGTCTTCGACGACGCCATAGTCCTTGGCTTCTTGTTCGTCGAGCGGCGCGAGACCGGGCCAGGTGTTGAAGAGGTTGGCGACGAACGCGAGGTTCAGGCGAGGATTACCGGCGACGAGGGAGGAGGGGGTGAGGTACTTGCGACAGCCGATGGCGGCGGCGTTTTGGAGGACCTTTTCGGCGCGTTGACGGAGATCTCTGGTCTGGAGAGGAGCACGGGAACATTCGCCGGGCTTGAGTTGGTTGAGGAGGATGGTGTAGTTTTCACCGTCGGAGACATCGCGGCTGAAGTTGTTTACTCTGACGCGGAGTCAGCGACGACGACCGAGGTTTGACGCATGTGCGACGCACCTTCTCTTCCATCCTGCCGCCTTGAGATGGTAGTTGAACCATCGGAGAAGAATCTGGTCAGGGGTCAAACGAAGAAGATCGTCGATGGACTCTCCCTCCTCGCAGAGTCGATAGAGTTCTGGATGAAGCTTGATGTCGACCTGGGCAAGGAGACCTCGGCGGATGATCTGCCAGATGAGACCGAGGATGAGATGCTCTCTGCCATCGGAGATATCGGAAGAGCCAATGTTGACGACGGAACAACCGATACCCTTGGCGGAAGTGATGACGATGTTGTTGTTCTCGGTGATTTGGAAAGCGTTGAGAGGTTTGCGAGCGGTGGGGATGTTGAGCACGCGTGTGTCGATGGTGTCTGGGACGGAATCGTTGATGAGTTTACAGAGGATCAAACCGTCGCGGCACTCGTCGAAGAGCTGCATCGTGTCTGTTGGAATGGGGAAACGATTGCCGATATCAGAATCATTCTCAAGGACCTGTCCGAAGCGTAAGCAAGTAGATCGTGGATGACGAGAGGTGCGTACGCCGTTGATGTGGTTGGTGAACTCCTTTCGTTCGTCCTCGTTGATGGTGTGGCTGACGTTGGCGTTGGAGCCCTTGACTGTGACCTTGCCGGCTCTGGTGGGCAAGACGGAGGCTCTGGACTGGGTTCTGAGCTTGACGTTGAGCTGGGGAGGGAGAGGATGAGAAGAGGGGACGGGAGATGGGATGACATCACGGCACCTCGACCCAGTCCTCGAGCTCGAGCTTTCCGCTGGCGTCGACGGACACGCCTTTGAGGGTCTCGCGGGCCTGGTCGTAGGACTCGCCGGTGCTCTGGAGCGCCTGCAAGACGGCGGACTTGTCGACGCGGCCAGGCGAGTCGGTCGAGATCGCACTGACGGACGTCGGTGGATGGTCATCGCGCTCACGACAGCGGAGAGACGCACTTGAAGCGGTTGATGAGATCGAACATGTCGTCTCTGGTCACCTCTGGATACTTTTTCTGCAGTCGGAGGGCTTCCATGGCGGACGGGCAAGTTGACGGTGGCGTGTGGCAGGAAAAGTCTCCTTTCACTTTTTATGCTACCCGTCTCGCATCGACTGCGTCTTCCCCCTCGGCGGGTCCGTGCCCTTGTAAGTGGCTGACTAAGACGGTGCTCTTCAACCCGAGGATGCTCAGACGCGCGCTGTACTGGCTCCCCCTCGGCGTCGCCTTGACGCAGTACTGCTACGCCCTCAAGACCGTCCGCGGTCGCAGCATGCAGGTCCGGCGTTCCGTTCCCCACCCGCCGAGCTGATCCTCCTCAGCCAGCCCACGCTCAACCCTGACTCCTCCACCTGGGCCGACGTCGTCGTGTTCGACCGCTTCTCCCTCCGTTCCGGAAAGCCCGTCGTCAGGGGCGACGTCGTATCGCTCAGGTGCGCCCCTCCCCCCGTTTGTGTGTGCGCGTGCCCCCGCTGACGGTCACGATCCGGCAGGGACCCCGTCGACAGCCAGAAGATGATCGTCAAACGGGTCGTCGCCGTCGCAGACGACGTCGTCCGAACGCTCCCGCCGTACCCAGACCCCGAGGTGGTCGTGCCAGAGGGCCACGTCTGGGTCGAGGGCGACGAGCCCTTTCGCACCCTGGACAGCAACGCGTTCGGTCCGGTGCGTACGCCCTCCTCGAGCTCTCGTCGTCTCTCTCACTGTTGGCCCGGTAGGTCCCTCTGGGCCTGGTGGACGCCAAACTCTGCTACGTCGTCTGGCCTCTTCACCGATTCGGCCCGTTGCGTCTTCCTGAAAAGCCGGTCTCGAAAGCGGGCGTCCCGCGGGACTTTCGATGGCGAGACGCCATGGCAGCTTTCGAACGAGAGCGTAAGAGGCAAGCTCGCGTGACGGCAGCGGCAGCACACAGACTAGATACGCGTGAGCCGTACGTCTAGTCTACGCGACGTTGCAGTCTAGCATCCCATGTCATCTAAACGTAGAGAGATCATGTCTATTCACCGGAATCCAGTCCGTTCTCCGCGCTGGATTGTATCCCCAATATCCTGTCCGCCTCGGGTGAACCAGCTGGTGGTATGTCCTTCCGAAGCGACACTGCGACCGGGGAGACGCCCTCGTTGTAAGCCAACGCAAAGACGACGTCCATGTCTAAGCAAAAGCGCGTCGGTAAACGCGTCGACGTCGTGTAGAGTATGACGCACCCTCGAGCGAGCGTCCCGCGGTCTCGGGGAAAAACCAGTACACGACGGGCACGATGAACGCGTTCAGCGCCGCGAAAACTAAAGTCGCGTTCGTCACGCATGCAGACGTGAACGGGGACTGCGAAAAAACGCACCGATATACGTTCCCCAAGAGATGTCGTTGAAAGAGGGACCCGTCACCATCACGACCATGAAATTGAAGATCCAGTTGGACGCTAGTTCTCCATCAGCCCGTTGCGACGACCCCGTGAGCCACCCGACGCACCTGTGCTCAACGCGTTGGCCGGCGCACGGATTCTCAGTCCCACGATTTCAGCAGGCTGTCAACGGATCATCATCGGCGTTTGAGGTCCAACGAGCGAGACGCACGTATAACCACGTCATGCCGAGCCAGCCGACGGCGAAAAAGGAATTGAAGACGAACAGCAACACGGCGCTCGCGACCTGTGCGCCGCTCCCTTGGACGCTCCCGAGCACCGCGAGGAGCACCATCGTCAGCGACTGTCCCACCGCGCTGAAAAGCATCAACTTTCGTCGACCGACGCGATCGATCAAAACGATGGCGATGAGAGATGCGAGAAAGTATTCAGTGCCGTTTGCGGCGGCGATGATGCGGGATGTGACGTTGGAAAGACCTAGACGCTGGAACAACAACGTCTGAGGAGAAGTGGTCAATGCACAGATTCGAAACGACCGGATGATCGACTGACGGCGTAGCTGTCCAAAGTTGAATGAGCCGACGAGCGAGAAACGACGGGTGCCGCGAACTCACTAGGTGATCAAGTTGATTCCAGTGATCTGCTGAAAACACTGGTTGACGACGCCCAGAGAAGCTCGTCTAAAGTTTTGACTGCGACCGCCTGTGAATAGCTCCTTCAGTTGCGAGCGGGAGCTCTCGCCTCCCTTGTCGCCTCCGGGCCCTTGTTCGATTTCTACGGCTTCGCGGATGGCATGGAACGTCCTCTGTACACCCGGATCGCTGAATGGCTTGTCCTCCAACGCTGAAATGACAGCGACGGCTTCAGCACGGCGTCCGTGTTTCACGAGCCTGGTCGCGCCGACTGAGTGGGTGCGACCCGTGAGCGGTCGACAGTACCTACCATCTCGGCGACTCTGGGAGCTTAAGACTGATTACCTCCGAATCCGAGCGTCGCCAAGGACAGAGCACGTACGAAACCAATCCCAAAGATCATGACCAGTGCGAGAACTATTTGGAGCGCGATGGGGACCCGCCATTGGGCAGAGGATCCGAATGCCCAGAACCTACGCTGATCCGTGAGTCGCAGCATCGTCGAGATAGATCGGGACGTACAACGCGAAATCGACCCACTGCGCCAATGAACGATTGAGTTTCTCGCTGGACATATCAACATCAACATCGAGAATGGCTCACATAACTGCGCCAAGGCATCAGACGAGCCGACCTGAACGAGGGAAAGTCACGTACGATATCATGATACCAAACGTGATCAAACTACCTTCGATCATGATCAAGCTGCCTCTCTTGGCAGCAGGCGAACATTCCGCGTGGTAAGTGGGCACGGTCGACGTCTATGTATATTTGCAGTCAGCGTGACGTACGCGCGTGACGGCAGAGCAGCGTTCTTTCGACGCACGTTGAGACCGTTTCCGAGACCGGTGACGATGCGCGCGACGACGAGCTGGGCATAACTGTACGACGTCGTCTGCAGGATCGCCCCGACGATCATGATGCACCCTCCAACGACGATCGTCTTGCGACGGCCCAGTCGGTCGCCGAGCCACAGGTTCGACAGGGCGCCGATCAAGCACCCGATTTCCTACATGCGAGGCGGGAGAAGGGGATGGGCTTGGCGCCAACGCGCGGGCGCACGTCCACGTACGTAGATGGCAACCACGAAACTTTGTAGCGTCGCGTGATCTGGGTGCCCGCCAACGACCACTTGTGGAAAGACTTCGTCGAACTTGCGCCGTACGTCAGCACTGGGTGGGGGGAGGCGAAGAGAACGCTCTGCGTCGAACCTGATTGGCCGTCAACAATGCCGACATGACGCCTTGATCATATCTATGAAAAAAAAGGGGGGGAGGGGAGCGTTCGATCGTGCTGTCGGCGAGTCCAATTGGAGGCATACCCGAAGAGCGTAAACCCGGCCCCAGCGACGAACGCCAACGAGGCCGTCAACGTCCTGCCACGTAAAGTTAAAGTGTATTTCTCGGCGTCTTCCTCCTGTCGCTCGTGGACAGAGTCCGGTCTTCCAAGCTCAATTGGCGTTTTTTCATTTGCGTCGGAGCTTGCGTTTAAGGCAGCCATGCGCCGGGCGATTTTCTGACGGGTGGAGGGTGAGAGAGCAAGTGGCGACTTTATCGCGAGTCGATGGGATGCCTTCTGATACGTCGCAAATAGATAAACACGACTGCGTCCGGGAGAATCTGTGCAGTCGCGGTTCCACAAAGAAGAACCCGAGTCGCAGCAGGCTGCGTCAGCTGACCACGCCGAGCCCACGCGCACCTCGGTTAGACAAAGAAGCTGGGGTTTACGTTAGCGTGATACCATGATCATCACTCACCTGACTCGATGGCTGGAGTCCGAGATCGGATGAGACTCGTTCGGTACTTACTTTGGTCGCCTTGTCTCCGCAGAGGAGGCTAGTCTCTCTTTGGGCCGGGCGTCGATGGGGAGCCGCCAAGATGCGGCCACAATTCGACACGCCCAGCTCCGACGGCATAGCATCTCTTACGTGTGAGAGTGTGAGTTTCACTTATTCTAAGAGACATGGTCGCCACAAAATAGGAGGGCGTCGTGGAGCCGGTCAGATTCGGTTAGAGTCGATGCAATCAAAGTACAGTCGACTCCCTCCTAACACATACTTCTCGGGATAGTCCGAGGGCTATGTGTTATTAGGGAGTATTATTGAGGAGGTCGTATGGTGAACCAAAGCCATTTGGGACAAATGTATGCGTATGCTGTATGTAGAATAAATAAAGGCAAACAAAGCTCCCCGATGTCGTTCGCCGATCTAAAGTCCAACTTGAGCGAATCCAAAGACTCCAAATCGTATGTGTCTGCGTTGAGTCCTGTCGCTTCGGTGCCGACACAGTCTTCGCTCCAAGTCTCGACGTCGACCGCTCGAAATGACGTCGCGGTCGCAGTGGATGCCGAGGGTCTCTACCCAGAGCTCCCTCCGTCGCTCGACATCAGGAAGACAGATCGTTCCGGAAGGGGTCTGTGGGCGCGCAAACAGTTCAGACCTGGTACGGCGACCTGCGAGTCCTTGAACGCGTTGACGCACCTTCCTCGCTCAAGGGTCGGTCGTCCTGTCGACGACTCCCCACGTGTTCGTGCTCTCCAACCAATACCTCGATTCGCATTGTTCTTCTTGTTCCAAGGCTGCCATGGGGCCATTGATGCGTTGCTCTGGCTGTGGGACGCTGAGGTACTGCGACAGCGTGAGTGGCCGCGCCCTCGCGCCGACGCGACGTGTTCATTCCCAATGACAGAACTGCCAGAAGACAGATTGGAGCATGCACAGACCAGAGTGTAAAGCGCTCCAGAGATGGGCTGAAAAGGCGCCGTCTGCGGCGCTGGGCGTTCCTAATGACGCGGTCCGGTGTCTGGGCCGCATCCTATGGCGGATGAAATCAAAGGGCCTGGATAGTAGATGGGTTCGTATCCGATCCTTCGCACATCTGATGGCTAACGTCGATTCAGTCCAGAGACATACAAGCAATGCAATCACGTGCGTTTGCCGTCGTCGTTGTCGTTCCGTCGTTGAAGAGATTGTCCCAGACAAGGTTGCATTGCAGCATTCTGCCTCTGTAGAGGCTCACACCCACTTGGCACACTCAGTAGTCAGATATCTCGCTCTGGAAGCACCTTCTGATCTCGAAGAGTACGGTATCATGTCTGCGGGCGACCTCGTCGGCATGGTTTCGAAGGCAAGGATCAAACAAGGCTGTCATTCTCCATTACTCATTCTGCCGCCCCCAGTTCATCACGAACACGTTCGCTCTGACTTCTCCCTCCCTTACACCTATCGGTGCCACGGTGGCGCCTCTCGTTGCGCTCACGAACCATTCGTGCCTTCCAAATGCGGTCGTCGTGTTCCCTCGAAGCGGCCAAGCAAGGCAGAAAGAATCAGTCATGAACATCATCGCTCTGCGCGATATTGAGGCTGGGGAAGAGGTGTGTGCTTTACCCACGACTTTCGACTAACGCTCAGTTCTGGTTAGGTCTTGATGGCTTACATCGACACGACCCTTCCAGAGGTACAAAGACAAAAGGCACTCACTGAAACATATAACTTTACTTGCCGATGTCCGCTCTGTCAGCAGGCTGCCAGCGTCATCGACGCACGGGAAGCGATTTCGTGTTCCAAGTCCTGTGGTGGCCTCTGCCCTATCCCGAGTGAAGGTACGTAATTATTATTGACCCGAGGCGCATCATCTCACCCGGAACGACAGATAACCCTGGTTCTCAATGTTCGGCGTGTAGTGTTGCAATCGACGACCCTCATGCTGTCATCGACGCAGTTCGCGTCGGACAAGAAGCACTTGATAAAGCAACGCGTCTCCAGTCGAGCGGTACGTCTCTTGGTTTGTACCTTCCGTCATATGGCGTTCATGACCGTCATCTCATAGATGCCGACAGAGCGGGGCGATTAACCACAAATATCATCCCGATCCTCGTTTCGGCGGGCGTCGCTCCGTCTTCGCACCCGCTTCTCGCGCTCCTGAAGCTCCATCAGTCGTTATTACTCTCCTCGTTCTCCGATCAAGTTTCCCAGGAGCTCCTGGACGAGAGCATACGTACTGCGACCAAGCACTTTACGGGGTTGTCCACCGTGCTGGACTGGGGACATCCCGTGCGCGGCGTTGCGCTCGCCGAGCTGGGAAAATTGCTCGCAGTGGACGAGCCGTCGCCCTGGTCGCCACCTCGGCCGGTTACTTTCCCGCCCAGCGGTCCGGCGAGGCTTAAGCTCGCCTACGAGACACTGTTGAAGGCGAGGAACGAGTTACTCGTCGGGTTTGGTCGGGAGAACGAGGGGGGTGAGGTGGGTCGAGAGGTCAGGGAGAGCGTCGTGGCGCTGGAGAAGGAGTTGGGCGTGTGGACGAGTGGGATACGGAACGCATTGGAGGACAGGCCGGTGGGAACGAGGAGGGCTTGAGTGTCAGTCACATCACGAGGAGAAGCACATTACCAGGTTGAAAGGGATTCGGGTTATTTTCATGGACGCATGGCGTCATGATAAAAAAAGGTACAGAAGCAAATTGTTACCAAAAATTGTCTCTCTGGCGGGGAGTCGAACCCCGCTCTCCCGCGATCGAATGGCCAGGCACTTGACAGGCGGGTGTACTATCCGATATACTACCAGAGACATATTGAGATGCCGTACTTAATTATAACCCGAGAAGGTGCCCAGATGTTACCTTCGGCTTCTATCTGCTGCGGTATTCTTGTTCTCTTCCCAGGTTATCTTTCCCTCTTACCGCTCGACCATCGTTCGCCGTGTGACTTTCTCCTGATGTTGTTCTCCTACCTCGCACATCGACGAGCTTGGTAAAAATCTCCCTCATCACAGCTTCAACCTCGGCTCAACCCCCGCAGTCATGACAAGCAACGCGAGCGCGCCGAGCGGATCGCGTCTCTCCCCGATGGCTACCACCAACCCTTGACGCCCCAAGACAAGGACCTCCTCTCCCGTCCCATCTCCGCCATCATATCCAGCGTCCAGTCCGCGTCCCTGGACCCCTCGGACGTCCTCACCGCCTACGCCAAGCGCGCCCTACAAGCCCACGCCCGAACCAACTGCCTCACCGAGATCATGATCGCCCCCGCCGAGCACTGGGCCCGCAGCGCCGCCCGCTCAGGCCCGCTCGCCGGCGTCCCCGTCTCCCTCAAGGACACGCTCGCCGTCGAGGGCCACGACGCGTGCATCGGGTACTCGGCGATGACGGGCCAGCCCGTGACGCACGACGCCGCATTCGTGCGGCTCCTGAGACGCGCGGGCGCGGTGCCGTTCGTCAAGACCAACGTGCCGACGACGATGCTCTCGTTCGAGGCGGCCAACGACGTGTTTGGGCGGACGGAGAACCCGCACAAGATGGGGTTCAGTCCGGGCGGGTCGTCGGGGGGCGAGAGCGCGTTGCTTGCGCTGGGGGGTTCGAGGATCGGCGTCGGCACGGACGTGGCTGGTAGCGTGCGTGCGCCGTCGCATTATTCGGGGGTGTATGCCATCCGGTGCAGCATGTATCGACTCATGAAAACGGGAGGCGTCTCGAGCATGCCTGGGCAGGAGGGTGTACCGGCCGTGAACAGTCCCATGGCCAAAACGCTCGAGGACCTCGAGACCTTTTGGCGTGCCATCTTCCAGATGAAACCATGGGAGTACGATCATTCAGTGAGCATTATCTAACGTCTATTTTTACCACGTACACATCATGTTGCAGGTACTACACATTCCGTGGAGAGAGGTGAAGCTGCCCGTCGATAGACCCGTCCGATGGGGCGTGTTGTGGGACGATGGTGCGTGTCGATCCTTTTCCATGAACTCAGAATAATGAGCAGCGTCCAGGCGTCGTTGCTCCATCGCCTGCGTGTCTGCGAGCACTTAAAATGGTGGTTCAAGTCTTGGAAGGGGACGGTCATGAAGTCGTTACCCTGTAAGCGCGGCCGTACGCTAGATGAAAGTGCCTAACTAACGGTACCTCAGGAACCCACCCTGCCCGTATGAAGGACTTCAGATCGCCTCTCAGCTTCTGCTCGCTGATGGCGGCAAGACCGCTGCAAAACCATTCCGATCATTTGAGACGAACGACCCGGGGATGGTACCAGCGTTTCGTGCTCTCGGGTTACCGCGTTTCGTCGTGAAGATCTATGCGTGGTATCTGAGATATATTCGACGCGACCCGATCTATGCGGGACTAGTTGACAACTTTTACGAGAAGAGCGTCCCCGAGTACTTTGCGCTCATAGCGAAACGCGAGGACTACCGTGCACGCTGGTTCAAGGTCTGGCGTGATACGTCGGTGGAAGATGGAAGGGGAGACGCAGGCGTCGATTTCATCCTCACGGTGCCAAACGCACTGCCCGCCGTGCCGCATCGTGGAATGCGCCACGGATGGAAGGCGTGCGGGTACACGTTCTTGTTCAACCTGGTGAGCGACCGAGCGAACTCGACGGGCGTGAGAACTTGCTCACCGCGACTCGTCAGCTCGACTACAGCGCGGGAGTGATGCCGATAACGCACGTCGGGAGCTCCGACGTCGTTTCGCGCTCTTTCCGGGCCCGAAATGCCATCGAACGAGAAAACTATCGCATGTACGACGCGACCGCGATGGAGGGTCTTCCTGTGGGCGTACAAGTCGTCGGGAGGCGGCTGGACGAGGAACGTGTGTTGGAAGGCATGAAACTGATCGAAAGGTTGATGAAGGGTGCTGGCCTGGCCTACGTCGGGATCCCTCTGTAGCGCTAATCGCTCAATGGAAAGTGACGTCGCCGTATCTTTTCGGAACGCTCCTCGACGAGTTCGACGTGTGGGCACTCTGGGACGGCGCGGTGTGCCTTCCGACGGGAACGTCCAGATCGCAAGTGACAGCGCGATGGACGCGACCCGGACACGTTTCGCCCGAGTTTGGTGCGCTCTACACGGATTAATGGATGCGGTCGGACACGTCGGCGACTGACAGGCTTTATCTACCCGCGAATCTTTCAGGCGGCGCGAGGCGTCGACGTGGCACGCCGGCCCAACTGGGCCGAAATGGTACCTAAGTTGCGCCTCGCATCATGTGGTCCAGGCGACCCTTGTGAGAACCTCGACGACGACCAAGCACGATCAGTGTCACGATCGGATCGTCACGCCTCAAGACGTTCGCTGTGGCCTTATCAGCGTGGTTTGGCGGTTGCGGCTGAGCGAGCACGACCAACAGCCGAGGGGGTCGTGCCGTCGATGCGGCTCACGAAGAGATACGAACGTCGCGCAAGCACGCCGGCCGGACGATGTGGCGTTCAACGTAGGCCTACCCAGAACGTTGAACGGACGGCCCATCGATGAATCCTTGCGACGGGGACCTCTTTTTTTTTTTTTTTTTTTTTTTTGATAAGGGTCGTCCGTGCTCGGCGGTCATGAGCGTGTTAGACTGTGGGAGTGGTCAGCCAGCCGTTCCGTCGGTCGATCCCCTTGCGCCCTGGAGTGGGTGTAGGGCAAACAAGCTAGGCGCCCCGCATTACGTCAATATATCAAGATCAACACCAGTTTCGAGCGAAAAGGCAGTGTTCCGCATGTGCCTGGGCCTACCAGGGGTATTATCGCCATCACTCAACTCACATGCATTCATGTTGGCATCATGACAGTGGTAAATTGCATTCAGAAGATGGCCCCCCACCGAGTACAGAGGTTCTTAACCGAATAGTTCCACATATGCAGGGGGTAAGCGTTCAGGGGGGGGAGAAAAGACGGAGCAGGAAGCATCAGGAGCATCCATATCGCGGTCGTCAAGCTGCCATGGGCGTCATGATACCTACCCACCGTCACGATGCAGCGGCACCGTCGTCCACTTCTAAAGAGACTTCTTCCCCACCCTCCTTTGCTTCATCCCCGCCAGGCCCGCTGACCTCGTCGGTGATATCGCTCTCACTTTCCGGTGGGATGGGTTCGGATGGCGGTGGCTCATTTAATTCGAGTAACTGAGGAGGAGGAAGTAACATGGGTTCAGCTTCAGTGTCTTTGGGTTCTTCGTTGCTGGACGAGGGAAGAGGTGCCACACCCTCGCTTGGAGACTCGGCGGCAGCCTCTTCTGGTGCGGGAAAGCTTTGCGTCGATTCAATCGGTACTTCTGGCGCGAGGGCGTTCGGCTCCGAAGCAGATTCCTCAACCTCGGAGGTGGAGGGTGCATCGACGCGTCCGCTTGGCTCGGGTGCATCTGCTACTTGAGTGGCTTCTTCAGCACTTGGTTCGACAGCGGCGTCAGAAGGCGTTCCTTCCGGGGATGGCTCCGGTGAAGCAGGCGTGGCTTCGCTCGTCGTGGGTACGCTAGACGAGTCCTCAAGAGAGATGAGTGATAGTTCCTCCACCGGCGGGGACAGAGGAGGGCCGGACAGAGTCAAGTCGGACCGAGCGTCGCCAATGTCATCGTCGTCTAAATCCTCCGACCTGGTCTCGAGTCCGGGCCAAGATTGACCCGAAACTAATTGCCGAGTCTCGGTCATCGGCGAGCTGCCGAGTAAGCTGCCGTTTTCCTCGCCCTTGGATAGCTCCTCCGCGACGCTGAAGCCCTCGCTGAAAACCATTGTGTCAGTGCGACTGCGGCCTAGGCGACGAGGGCTGTCCGTTCCGACGTGATTGGCTGTGTCCGTGGACCTCGGATGGCTGATGGAGGAGGCTAAAGCGTGATCGCGCCCCGTGTTCGTGTTATTTTGAAGATTTAGATCAGGATGCACCGCAGCCGAAAATAAACGGGGGGGCTCCACCTCCTCGGTGTGAGTCTTGTCGTCGTGATGAATGGCGCTCTCCGGAATGACGAGAAATTCGGGAGGTACGAGATCAAATTGATTGGTGAGTTTGAGGAAACGGGCGTAAAGCGATGACTCGGCTTCCGCTTGCTCAAAGGCCTCGCGATGGTGAAAATAAGCATGGGCGAAAATTCTGCCTAGACGCCGAGCCAAAGAGGAAAAGTGCCGGTGTGATGTCTGAGGAATCGAGAGCCTGATCGGTTAAACAGAGTTCAAAAGGGACGAAATCAGTACGGGGACAAAGTGGATCAGAAGTGGACCGAATAGGTACCTGGAAGGGAAGGCTCTGGGAGAATTCAAGAGAGCAGTCGCGCTGTCTACGGTGTGGAGGATGTAATCGATTGCACAGCATTGCTTAATATCAGCTGAAATCAGAATTCAGTGGAACGAGTAAAACGGTCGCTTACAGACCTCCATAGCGCCGTCATTACCGTGCGCAACACAGAGATACAGCCACTCTCCCGCCTTCATTTGAGGACACGAACTCCTTGTGCACTCTTGCTGGAGCATCGTGATCAGAGGGTGGGAAAGGTCTTGGGCGAGGCGGCTGTACGAGAGCATTAATGGAACACGTAGGCGGTGCTGGACTAGACGAACCGCAGTTGTTCGTAAATCCAACAGGCCCTGTCCACGGAGACGTCGCCTCTGCGGTCTGCATCGTCGGGCTTTTTCGGATCCTGTTCCGGAGAGTCGATTGCGTCCTCGTGGTCCTTGGTTTTTCCGGGGAGAGAGACGATGGCATCGACGTCGTGTACGTCGAGGCGGATGAGGAGGGAGATGTACTCCTGGAGCTGGAAGGCGCTGTCGAGGGAGGAGAGGGAGGGGAGGGACTTGACGGGGTAGAAGGAGGAGACGCGCGAGCCGCGGTAGGGACGTTGGACGAGGACGGACATCCTGGACGAGTCGGACAGCGCCGTCAACAGCCAGGAACGAAGCTAAAGTGGACACGTCACGTGGCGGCCGTCCGAAAGGGGAAGGAAGAAAAATCGCTTGATCGAGATCATCGTCTTTTATTTTTATTTTTTTTCCGATTATTTTTCCGAGTCCGATCTCGATTGCAGGGTGCAAGCTTATCGTTCGTCGTCTCCAAGTTATATTAGCCACTCGTTCGTTCCCTTCCATCCGACCCAAGTCCCTCCTTCGCGCGCCCCCCCTCCCCCATGGCCGACAACTTCCACGACTCGAAGCACGACTCCGACGTCGAGAAGGACTATGCGTCCGCTGACTCCCGCGGCGTCAGCGTCTC
Source organism: Strobilomyces dryophilus (assembly GCA_038089955.1). Taxonomy (NCBI): domain Eukaryota; kingdom Fungi; phylum Basidiomycota; class Agaricomycetes; order Boletales; family Boletaceae; genus Strobilomyces; species Strobilomyces dryophilus. The sequence goes on from JBBPLT010000217.1 coordinate 34,011, forward strand.
CGACGCCTCCCTCCCCCGCGGTTTTCGCTGGGGTATCGAGGCTCGCGGTTCGTCCCCGTCTTGTCATTCCCTACGTCTCTTATTTGCCCCCCCAGGCACCGTCCCCGTGGCATACGAGGACCGCAAGGACACCCAGTTCTACAAGGTGTTCTTCGTCTGGTTCTCGATCAACTTCAACATCCTCTCGTACGTATCTCTTTCCCCCACGATTTGCTCTTCTCACTTCATTTCAGATTTTCCGCCGGCACTCTTGGTCCGGTTGTGTTCCGTCTGGGCCTCCGTGACTCCTGCCTCGTAATTTTATTCTTTAATTTGATTGCAAACCTCCTTCCTGCATACCTGTGAGCACCTTCCTTCTCCCGCTTCTTACAGGTACCGATTCCTCTAGAAACACATGGGGTCCGAGAACCGGAATGCGACAGATGATTGTATCTCGCTATAGCTTTGGGTCAGTTCTCGTCTCCATCTCGAATGTCCTGATCCAATCTCGATTTCAGATATTATGGTGTCATATTACCCACCATTCTCAACCTCATCGGTTTGTGTGGTTTCAATATTCTCAATTGTATCCTCGGAGGTCAAGCCCTTTCGAGCGTTTCCAATAACAACATGTCGTGGACGTGAGTTGCCTTTTTCATTTTCGCTTCGCCTCACTCTTACGTTGCTGACCGCAGCGTTGGCATCGTCATTATTGCGGTGCTTTCAATGATCGTACGTTGTTCCTCGTGGATGCTCTCGCTTGTTTACCGACGCGTGCAAGATCTCCTTCATGGGTTACAAAGTTCTCACCTGGTATGAGCGTCTCGCATGGCCGCCAGTTCTCCTCGCTTTCCTCGTCGCACTCGGCGTCGGCGGAAAGAACCTCCACTACGCCGCTGTCACACCACCTGACCCTGTCAGCACAACCGCAGTCCTTTCCTTCGCAGCCACGATCGCAGGCTTTGTCATCACCTTCTCAGCAATGGCGTCTGATTTCACCATGTATTACGAGCCGAACGTACCCAGGTACCCGTTCATTTCTGCCATACATCATCATCTCGCTCATCCGAACGGGACTTTTCAGTTTTCGGATTTTCTGGTATTCCTATCTCGGTTACATTGTACCTACGGTAAGTCTCGTGGCGCATCATCCGTAAGCATACCTAAGTTGCCCCTTCAGATCTTGCTGGAGTGCCTTGGTGCCGCGGCCGCATTAGCTGCACCCAGTGTCGATAGTTGGAACGCGGGCTATGGTCCAGACGGGAATGTCGGCGGCCTCCTCGAGGCGATGCTCAGCCCCGTCGGCAACTTCGGCAAGTTCTTGACCGTAATGCTGAGTCTCAGCGTGACGGCAAACATCGCCTGTACCCTGTATTCCATGTGCTTCAACTTCCAGGTACTGGTACCCAGGTTTGCCAGAGTTCCCAGATATGTATTCTCGATCGTGGGTACCGCGATGTATGTCTCTTGATCTCTCTCACCCCGAACCTCATGTTGATGTCTATCCTCTATTTTCCCTCGTAGCGCGCTACCACTTTCCATCGTCGGTGCCCACAGGTTCTACACCACACTCACGGACTTCCTCAGTCTCATCGGGTACTGGGCGAGCGCATATGGTGCCATCCTCCTCGTTGAACACTTTTACTTCCGGAGAGGCGACTTCGGCACTTACGATCATGCTGATTGGAACGTCCCCAGGCGCCTGCCATGGGGAGCCGCTGCCGTGGGGGCGGGCGTCCTTTCATTTGGCCTTGTCGTTCCCTGCATGAACCAAGTATGGTTCGTCGGTCCAATTGGTGCGACGACAGGTGATATTGGCTTTGAAGTTGCCTTCCCCCTCGCTGGACTGCTCTACCTCCCTCTCCGCACGTTGGAGCGCCGGTATCAGGGAATCGACTAGACACAAGTATTGTCCACGTCGCCTCGTTTTGGAAATTGGGACGTAGCAAAAATTGTTTGATTTATTTCCTTTCCTCTGCTTCCGCTGAGTTCCCAAACCTCACGAGCGCTTAGTCGATTCTCGATGCCCTTTTTTCGTGTGCTTTGATGGTTTCCAGGTACCGCTCGAGGAAGCGGTCCCTACCCCTCCTGCACGGTTGTCGTGTTCTATACATCGACTTTTCAGCACGATCGAACGCATTTACATTTTCTTCGCTGCATATGTTTTGATTTTGCGACACACGTCTCGTTCCGACCGTAGATTATGCCCTATTAACGCTAGTTTGACGACAGTAGCATGTAGTCAGTTGTATGTATCGAATGCACGCACAACTTCCCAGCCGAGCCGAGATGCATTAAACGATCGCCGGGTTTCGGCCCGAGTCGTCGTTGGGTAGAAGGCTTACTCACGGATCCTATCCACGTCCCTTCTTTCCAGTCTCGTGCTTCGTGCCGCACTATATCGGCGATTCCACGCCCTCCAACTTCTCTTTCCCCTTCGACGTCGCGCGAGTCTTCCGAGCACGTCGGGTTCGTTTCAATCCGCGTTTCACATCTGCCCCCATGCAAGCGTGATACCGACAAGGATACAGGGCGACGCCACGCGTCCGACGAGTCTGATGCGGCACGCTTGTAAGTTCGGAGGTTTTCTCTCCCTCCCCCTTGGGTTTATCTCAAGGTCGCGACCCGATCGGCATCTTTAGGCGAGGCAAGCGCGGAACCTCGATGGTACCGCATGCATGCGTCCACGCCCAGAGATCTCTGACAAAGTCGTTGGTGTCAAGTGACCCGGCTTGGCGCTTCCCGCGAGCTGTCAGACCGCGTCTGCGCTCGCCAAGGACCGAGCGACCGAGGGACGAGCTCAGGCTCGAGAGCTCGGGAGGTGGGGCTTGGGGCTTGGGGTTCTGGGTTGGCCCTTTTTCCAGGGACAGGAACGGGACGGGGGATCCGCGCCACGGAGACCGCGCCACTGGCTCGTGGTACGCGACGCGCGGAGGGACCCGAGTCAATGCTGTCCGGCCCACGATCCAGGCGCTTGTCAGCGGCGTGGTCGACCCACCGTCACATAGATAAGATAGGAGATACGAGGCCCGCCCCGTGCTTGATACTTATGGATACGACAACGTCAGTCGCGTCGAGGTCGCCTAGCGAGAGATAAGTCGACACGTGTCACTTCGTATGATCTAGGAAAGGTCGCGCCGAGGCTTCACCGCGTGCCATCGACTCGAAAAAGGAAGCCACGGGACGGTGAGCGCCGCGCCCCGCGCCGGTAGAAGGCCGTTCTGTCTGATAGACGTATAATTTTAAGCGTACACGAGGGAAGGAGCGCGCGAACGGCGGCTCGAGTATCAGCGATCGCATGCCGCAGAAGTAAAAATACGCATTGGAATTACCACCGCGGAGGTATTTCCACGCGACTAAGGAGTTACTAGGACGATGTGTCAGGCACCTGGTATCCATCGCGCAAGCGCTTATATCTGGGGCGATAGAGGAGCTCGTGATAAGGCGACGCCGTGGTTTGCCATGACCACCCTTATCGACACCCGCAACGTTCCGCTGCTAGCTCATTCAATGCCGACGAGGTACCTCGAAAGACACCTAGTCCTACCCTATCTCGTTATCGCACAAGATGAAAACGGACGTGGACGATCTTCACGAGACAAAGACTCGCGGAAGTCAGTCATTGTACAACACCTGACATTAATTAATTCACCCAACGTGTCGGCCCTGCTTGGCCATGCACATCACGCATCCTTCTCTAAAATCGAATCAAGTATTGACAACGCGCCGTCTATGCGGTCCAGACACACTCCGAGAGACAATAGGGCCATCAGAGGTTGTTCTGCGTGGGTGCGAAGCCAAAGACACATTGCACAATAAGCCATGTATCATGTATGAATAATTTACATGTGGCATACCTTCTCCGCCGATATGTTCGTCGAGAAATCGGCGCAGGGGTCGCAGAATGGAACCTTGTACGCTTGTGACGTTATCTCGTGATCTTACGCCCGTCTTTTTTGGAGGCGTAAGGTGGAAACAACGGAAGACCGCCGTGCATAAGACGCACCCTATTTTCGTGATCCCGCTGTAACAGCACGTAGTAAAATGAGAGGCAATCCGCAAGGCGCAGCAATTCTAGGGATTCTGAAAGCTCCTCTCTGGTTTTTCTGTCATCAAAGAACTCCGGTGGATTCGGTCTGAAGAGCACACCACCGAATCTACGCAATAACTCGGGAGATGCGAATGCGTGCCGGCACGCAGAGTCTGAAGGAAGCGCAAGCGCTTCCAGAACGGCTTCTTTGACCAACCCCACGGCCGGCCCGCGTATCTGGGGAAACTCCTCGTCCGTAGTAAGCTTCAAAAGCATCTCAAGTCTAGGAGATGGGGGAAGCTTGGACAACGTCAAGGACAACAGTCGAAAATTCATCTGCCTGATAGTGGGATCGAGATGCGTGCTCGCCAACGCTGTGAATACTGTACACAAGGACGTCATAACCTCCGGTGGTATGCTCGTAGTCTGGTCGATGAGGGCCCTGAGAAGCAGGGCCAATGCCTCGTCGAGGACCATGTTCATCTGCAACGCGTTGACAAGGAGGTGATAAAGAGCCGGCAGTGAAGACGGAGATACGGGGAGGGGCGTCGCAGAATGCGCCAGATATACGAGATCACTGAATGAGATGGGTTTCCAGGATATCGTGTTCGGCGTGCCTCCAAGGCTTTCAAGCGCAAGCTGCGTATACAGTGTGATACGATTAGTCGCCTTGATATGCACAAACGTACCTCGATTGTGGGCATCGGATTTTCTCCACTTTGAAAGTCCTCCGATTTGGAAAGCATGAAAAATCGGGGGAAATGAGACCGAAACGTTCTTATGGCCAGATATGCATGGATCGACGATGCACAGTTCACGACGGTCGTATCGAGTAGCTTACGAAGAAGGCGCTGCAAGACGTCAACTACTGTGTAGTCAGAGCACAATCAGAAATAACCTTGATTTCTCCCTGCCCGTTAGGGTCGCTGGCTGTCGATGCCCAAGCACTCAAGGACCTAACCATGTCGGCGGTTTCAGTGACGAGCATGCGGCCTTCGTCCTTTGTAGCGAACGGTGAGACAGACGGAATCAACGACGTAACAATTTCCACTATAGGCAAGCACAGCTCGAGCGCGGATCTCTTGCCGAGCCTCGACCGAGAAATAGCTATCGATTTATGTCAGCCAAGCAGACTCCCTCGTGATAAAACAGACCTGGCGAGCAAAGCAGAATGATGCCGATGGTCCTTGGTACCAGATGAGGGTCCTTTTCATCCGTTTCGTCCTCATCTTGGTCCAAATACGTCTGCAGGTACTCGATGGCCTCCTGGAGTACGATCATGACCTCTTTGGGACTGTTATTGTGAGCGCAGAGGCGGATCAAATCGATCGCGCCATCATAACGGCAGGGAAGCAGTGCCGGGAGAACGTCGAGTGGTTCCTGAGAAGAGACGTCAATCCCCATGCGGGATAAGATCTAAGAAGACGCGGAATCACTAGATACGGCGCGCAGTCATAGAGACGAATAGCGTCGTGGATGCCTCTGAGGGACGCTGTGTGGGATTGTTCGGCGGCGGCGAGCAAAATGAGCTTGGAGATGGATCCTGTGCAGTCCTTTGTAAAGATAGGAGAATGCATCTCGATACCGAACGCGAGTTGGACTTTTACCTCGTCGGCGAGATCCTGTGGTAGCCCTAGAGCCTGCAAACAAGCTTGTCGTGCCATCATGATTACATCTTTCAGAAATGTCGGTGGCGTTTGTGAGTTTATGTATTCACTGGAACTGCGGGGTAGCAACCGTGGTGACCTACTCGGCAGACAACCGGGTGTCGACGCTTGAATCACCTTGCTTGACAATGCTAATGACAAGGTTTCTGCCCCGACAATTCGTGAGAACTGTTCTACCGGAGTTTGCCTGGACCGCGCTTGAAGGACCCCCTGTCGATGAGCTCCAGCCAACTCAGCGACGCGATAACAAGAGATGTTCTCATGCACCTCGGCAGAGCGAAGACTAGACGGCGGAACCACCACTATCGCGCGACCTCGAGGCATTGCTCATACTGCGTGGCGCGATGGCGCGCACCACGACCCGATCCTCGTGATCAAGGGTGATATCTGCACCGCCTCCTTCAAAACGACGCTCATGGACTCCTGTGGACGCCGAAATCATCGTGGGGCCAAGTGCGACGAATTATGTAGATATGGGGTACGTTTCGGACCGAAACCAAACAAGAACGACGCTCAACACCATGCGCAGATCGCCCAACTCGACCAGTAGATCTCTCTCGTCTCTCCCAGAAGTAGGTACGTACTTACTCTAGTAGTGCGGGAGGACACTCATCAACAACGCGATTCTCTCCTATTTCCTGCCGCCATTAGCGATACGCTCGAGTCTTGATGATATCAAGCAAAGTAGAGAATCCTGGTCCGAGTAATTAATTGTTTACGTGGTCTTGTACCCTGCAATTGAGCGGACACGATCTTATTCGCCCAGGTTTGGACACAATGCTCGCGACGATAATGACTCCGACACAGGGGGACATTTAGGCCCCCAGCCCTTGGTAGGTTGTCGTAAGTGTAAAATGTTGTGGTGGGTTAACCTGATGGTAGAAATTAACCTTCATTTCGCTGCATAAATTCCGTGTAACGAAAAGTATGCTCGATAGTTGAGCAAGCACCCGACGGCTGTGGTAATTCTTTTACTCCAAATATTTTATCATCGTGCTGATGAGACTAACATCTCGTATCTTCCAAAGCATGAAGCTCTGATAATTCAAGGGGAAAGCAAGATTCACGGAGTGATATCCACCACCACACCGAAGTTTGGATTCCAGGCGGTGGACTTGTGATACCCGATCTCCTCAAAATTTACTCCAAACCCGGCATTCCCAGCGCTGCAATTTCCATTGTCTGTCAAATCGCGTTATCGGAGACCCTTACAGATGCCCTTGATGTAACCGAAGGCATGGTCGAAGGGATCTCCTCTATCCAGATGGTTCTACTCCTGGATATCAAAGAATCACCATCTTTCGCAGCACCCTTGGCGCGTTCAAATGCGTGGAACACGTTTGTTCAGGATCAGACTTCCAGATTCCAATCCGATTTCAGGTCTATTTCCAGCCGGGAGCTTGTACTCCGTGTCCACCGATCCTGTCATTGCTGCAGACCATGTATGGTGCTCCATCGTCCACGCGGATGTACATGTCTGGCTCCGTAATCCCTCTTCTGGTGTGCTGAATATATTCGAGAACAAGCCACTGGCAATTTCACTGCACTTGGCACTTGGTATACGTCTATTGCTATATGCTGTTCGATTCTCATGCAGACCCTTTCGCTGTAGAGCTTACTCCCCGATGCATCGGCAGGGGATCTGGACATAGTTGGAGACATCATTGATAGAGGCCTCAGACAAGTCAGGAGATCCCTCATTGGTTTCTTTTAGACTGCAGCGCAAGTTCCGGTGCACGTTCCGATGAAAGTTTCATTGCGTACACCTGATCTTGGATGCCTCGAAGACTGTGCCAGCATGGTCTGCACACAGATACTTTCCTGGTTTCCTTGACACTCGGAGCACTACTTCTTACTCATGCACGCTATGTGGCTTGGTTTGACAAGTCGTTTGGTGAAAAGAAATGCTCCCCTGACGACGAAGAGCCCGTCCCACCGTCGGAGTCTGCAGGTAGCACAGATTCAAAGGATCCCGATTTAGCAGCTGGTTCTCCGGACGTGGCCAGTGGTGTGGCTGTTTGCGCCCGAGGTCTTGAGAAAGCCGCGTCGTGTGTCGCGTGAGGACAAGTCACGATAACGGGGGAAACCAATGGGCGGTCCGTCTGTCTAAGTATTGTTTCTTCATTACAAAGATCATGCTTGCAGTCGTACGGGTGTATAATCCATCGGCAGCGGCGCTCTCGCGCCAAGTCCCCCGACTCTACGGAGTGGCTTCTGGCGCAAGGGGCGAGCTGCTTCGGCGTGAAACGTCTGATGGCTAGCTCAGATACGTCGGCCCAATCTCCAACG
>JBBPLT010000218.1:0-41822 GCA_038089955.1 Strobilomyces dryophilus
AGAAGTAAGCTCCGGTGACCTCTCGATCTCTCCACCACCCACAGTCGAATCAAGCTCTGAAGAAGAGTCTTCCCGGATGCCCACTGAGTTCTCTGAGTTTATCATGAACCCCGGTCCCTTTGGCAACCATGGAATCCACATCGTCTCCTTCCGTCTACCCATCTCAATGGGCTTCAGAAACCGACACCACATATGGATTGTCACAACTCTGGCTGATATCTCTGACGCAATCATTCCACATCCACGAAGTCCCCTCCGCTCTGCCATGCATTCCTCGCATCTCTGATTTTGGTGTCTCATCTCGACATCGTCCTCCCTCAATGCCATGACCCCTTTATTGGTGACAGTGGTGACAGCCATATTGACCTAGACCGCACAACTGCCGAGGCAGGCCAGCCTTATTATTACCTCATGATGCGCCTGGACTCAATCTACGCCGGACCCACTTGGAGTACCTAAATAGCAATGTAATGCTTAGCATGGACCACCTGCACTGCCACAGTGGCATCCAAGCTCTGTTCCAGCATGGAGGCTGCTAGTACATTTCGCACAAGGACTGATGAACATATAGCTGCTTTGCTTTGCAGCAGAAATTTGCTTGCCTCCCCACCAGTCCATTCCAAAGGTATGATTACGTTTGGTTTCAATGAAAAATCATTGGCATGTTTTGATAAGATTTATGTGTACATCCTTATCAACAAGCAATGTTTGGTTAGCAGCTTGGTTCATATACCAGGTGCGTTGCAATTACATTTCAGGTGCAAAGCTGATTTTTTTCCATTGTCCATATGACTCATAGTTAGCAAAGAGTGCAGTCCAGACTGCCGCGAAACCAGTATGGACCCTTATGCAGGTTTCAGACATGGTAAGACCTGCCAATGCCATCGCTTCTGTCGCTCTATAAAACCCAACACGCAATCAGACAATGCTTTCCGTCGCCCCTCAGCTCTCCTAACTCCAGTCTACCAAATCTCTTGACCATGACGGAAGTGGAAGACTTCACCAGTGCACTACTTCAAATATCAGATTCCGAGCATGAAGATTTGAGTGGTGACCAGCCTGGCGCTGATGAAGCTAATGACCGTCAGGCTCGGGAGGCGCTATACGTCCCTTGTCCTGAAGCTGATGCCCAGGAACTCAGAAAGGTATGTTGTCATCAATAACCAGCCTCAACATCACTATTGGTAGGATGCTTGTTGACGTAATCTTATTTTTTTCTCTGAATCACAGGCTCTTGGCGTTGCTCAGCTGGCATACTCAGATACCCGGGCCAAACTCCTGGAACTGACGAAGAGTTACAACGTGCTGAGTAACGAAATGGAAGAGCTGTGTAAATCGCTATCAAAGGGTGGACGGAAGTCCAAGAATCCACATCCTCTAGACCAAAGTATTGCCGAGGCTGCGAGGAAGTATTGCTTACTTTATCACCTGTGGATCCCGTCTTCCCTGTTCCCTATCAACTCATGCCCTGATGTTGACCCACGCAGTGCCTCTCACTGGAAGACTCCTGAGGAGTGGAAGCTAGCTGAGCAAGCTGAGCTGTACGAGATGCTCCCCGCTGAACTGTGCAAGCTGCTGGCGACGTATCCCAACTTCGCTCGAGTTGTAAGTGATGCCTCAGATTTTGTCACATTCATATGTGGCTAATTCAAAATCTGTGCAGTTTTCAAAGATCATGACTGAGGAACGTGCCAATATCGTCAAGAATATCAAAGATGTTGCTGGTGATCTCTTTGCTGACCTGGATGTTAAGCTGTCACTGTTCTCAGGCAACAAATCTCTCAAGGCGACTGATCCAAAATTACTTGAGCTGCTCAAGAACCCTGATGATAAAGAGAAATACACACCACTTTCTCCCATCCTCTTTGCTGATCCAGCTTGCCCACATGGTTCTGGCCTGCTCAAAAGCGCTGTTCTAGTGAAGGTGTGTACTGAAAATTTTAAAGTTGTCTTCAACTAACTACATATGTTCTTCTTTTAAGGTCGCTTGCGTCTTGATGTTTAGGAAGGGAATTTTATCAAGCAAGAAACATGGCAGGCCAAAAGGACGAGGTGAACAGATGGGTGCCCAGACCGTCACAGCAGGCCTGATTGCCTGTACAGCCACAATTGTAAGTCATTGTGTCGTTCTGTTACAGTTATGTCTATCAAATTAACGTTGTATCTTCTCAATTGTTAGGTTAGGTACTTGCTGTCGCATGACTCTGAATTTGCACCAAAGGGTGAAGCAATGACCATCACATATCAAGCTGACTTCGAGTTATACTTGAAGTTGCTCTTGGCCCCTGACCCAAAATGTCAGCGATGGGCACTCGGTGTCTTTGATTTCTTCAACACTGGCGTTTTTGGCACGAAGCCTACCCCTGTTCAGCCCGTGGGTGATGTCACCAACTCTTCCTCTCAACCACGTTCATGGGAAGATGACTTGCTATCGGAAATTGGGAACTCTGATTCGGACTCAGACATGAATGGCTCAGACCCTCCAGCTCCTGGACCTACTTCACGACCACCTCCTGAGCCTGCTGCCACTTCTCCCCTTATGCCTTCCGCAGAGAGGGACTCTGCCGTCCTCAATCCCTGTGCACAGATCACCGCCATCCCACCCACGTCCATTTCTCACCCTGTCCATGTTGCACAGCCTCATGTCATTCCTTTCATGGCCCAGACTGCGTCCTTCAATCATCCCATAAGTGGTCCTGTATCAGCGAGCACATTGACAGTCAATATGGATCTCGAGCAAGGAGTTGCTCAATTGTCCATTGACCCTCTTGCTGGATCTGGATCCCGACTGGACAGTGCAACAGCTGTTTCTCGGTTAGTCCGCAGTGTCAAATCTACTACAGCTAGTGGACAGACATCGAGACCAAACGCTATTGCTACATTTCCAGCTATGCCAAACAGGCCTGATTCAGAAGAAACTGTCAATCTGCCTGCTGCACCTGTCATTCCCCATGCTCAGCTGCCACTGGTAGATGCTGGACGAACGACACGTAGTAGAAAGAAAAAAGCCACTTAATGATTCCAGCTCCACTTTCACAATATGTTCTATGCTTCGTGGTGTAGTTTACAGTACATTGTCAATTCTGTACGTTGGACAATGCCATCCAAATGCTTGGTGATGTCTTTATATCTATGAATCAAAGACTGAAAGTGCAATACCCTCGCGACGATTGCAATGAAAGTCACATGACATTGTTTATTTATTTGTCGCCAACACCTGCAGCGGACTCTGAATGTTTTTCTTTCTTCAACCACGATGTAACCACCTGGATCCAAGACCATTGCCATCAATGATGGGTACCTCACCACCGTCGTAGTGCTCTGAGCATATCTGTTACCATGCTTTTGTAGCATCGCTCGCTGACGACAATGTGTGTATTCACAACTCGGACACCTACTTCGTTCTTACTCCTCACCTTGGACCTGCCAGACAGTCAATGCTTGGGACCAGACTGTCGACTGTCGTATTCCCTCTGCTGGGCCTAGTCGAGGTAATCTATTATTACTCTCCTATAAGTTTACTATCCTAATATTTGACTCTGGTATTAGTGTATGCCCCATCATGTGGTTCAAGTCAGGCATGAACTTCACCACCTGTGCTTGATCATGCCTTTTCATTCACAGTGATCTCCACATGTCTCCTCGTGCCAAATCAATGCTCTGTCCCCTCTCGCACTGATACAACCCTAAGACCTGAAGTCCTCGAGTTACCACTTGTCAACCAAAGCTCTTTGTGGGGGAGAGAGTTGGCATCTAGGATGGGGCCTTAGAGAGGAGGATACCCAAGTGAACTAGACTGGGGATGCCAGTTGTCGTCCGCTGGGTTTATATATTCATGGAGTACATAGGTTTACATAATACGTTCTGTCTATAAGAGTCCATACCCTATGCCCTGGGCGTAGGAGTGTGGCTGGAACGTGTTTCAAGGGTGAAACATGTGTCATCGGAGATGAAAGAAGAGAGGCATACCACAGCCGTGCGGCGGTGGAAGAATGAAAGAGAAGCATACACAGCACTAGGCTGTGTCAAGGGATGCGTCAAGCATGGGTGAATGGTGAAGGTGAAACGAGTGACGGTGGTGCAGAGATCAGAGGGCAAGGCTGAGGCCGTTGATCCTGATGATAAGATAAAGAGATTAGATAAGAAGAAAGATAAGATAAGAAAGAAAGAAAAAGACGTTAAGTCCGTTGTAGACGTTAGTAGGGCAGTGACCATAACAGTCGAACCCTTAACCCTAGTCTAGTCGTCACTACTAGGAACTCACTCTTATTGCTTTGTCTATAAGACTTTGCTCTACTTCAAGTGAGCGCTGCTAGATTATTACACAACCCACATAACACAGTCAGTGACTGATGAGGATGGGTGGATGCAGTGTGACATGGAACAGGTGGAGTGACGACAATGGGAGCAACAGCATGAAGGATGGTGCATGCTCAAGTGGATGGGATGCATCTGAGGTGTGATACAGTCTGAAAACAGGGGGTCTGGTGGCTGTGCTAGTCTGGACATAGGTAGTCCAGTCAGTTGTATAGCCTATGGCAGTAAAATGAAGGTGTGGTATCATAAGTAAGGAAAAAGAAAAAAAAGAACAAATGAAATGAGGGGGTGAGAGTCTGACTTGACTTGTCTTCCTCAGGCCTCTTTTAATGTCTATTCCAGTCATTGGTCCCTAAGGTGCAAGAGTCCGGGCTCAGCTTGGCTTTGTCAGTCATCTTTCAACATCTATGCCTGTGTAAGTCCCTTGAATAGATACAGTTTTAATGAAAAGAAAAAGAAAAGGTGCTGGCATCACAGTGATATGAAGTCCGAAATCAAGTGGTGGTGAGTGATGCATGGTCCAAAAGTAGTCCAAAGCATGGGAAAAACGTGGTCTGACAGCAGCAAAGTGGGCCAAGATGGATGGTAGGTGTGGCGGTCTATGGTATGGGTAGGTGGTCTGTGAAACAAATACTATTCTGCAGCGTGGTGGTATGGCGGTCAGTGTGAAACGAAGAACAATGATGGCTGTCATCATCTCACCATGCATGTGTTACAGTATATCATTCTGGACACCTTTGGGACACACCACACAAGGGGGGAAAGGCCTTGCAACTCCTCCCACAGCACGTCCAAAGCTGGTTCTTTGAAAGCGCGGCATGTTCTAGCCAGATCGGAAATTCTCACACTCTGTCCACTATGCATGTACATACTGTAGCAATAACCAAAGATATTCGAAACAATCTCTTGAACTAGAAGCACGTGATGCATCGTCTTGTGAGTCGAACTAGAACCAAGGGCATGGAACTGGAATGAGTTCAACGTAGTACGCACGCGATCGCTGATTGCGATCGATGGCGGCGTGAGATTTTTCAACCTTGTATCTTCGCCAGCAACATGCGAGGCACTAGGCCGAATTCTCAATCATTTAGCATATAATTCTGAGGTACGGCAGATGTGAGACGAGGAGGCATAATCCTGCATTCGACTGGTGCGTTCGCATTTCGGCGTCGTCTTAGCCGCGCACCAGGATTGCGATAACGTCCTTCAAGGTCACGGTGCACCATCGTTGGGTTCGACGTCGACATGTCTCATTTCAACTGTGGGCGCACAGCGGTCTGGCCATGTGGCGCACATAGGCCGACTGTCGACGTATATCGTAGGCAACGAAGCACCTGAAGTCTCGATCGACGTGTTCCTCGTGCCAGATACCGAGTCTGACCCAGATTTCACCGATGCAGCAGTACGCACGCCCTATGCCATTCCATCGCTCATCCGATTTGCGCCCAGTGGACAGATATTGGGATTTTGCCTCAAGTCCCACTCGGACCGTCCTCTCGACACCTCTTCAAGATCCCAGAGACCGCGCGATTCAGCTGCGTCGAACTTGACACGTATCCGGACGGACATATCGTGAGCACTCGGTGACTATTACAATAAAGTAATACCGAGGACGGGATTCTAGGCGCATTTCATGGTCTATAGCCACGTTCAACCGGACGAGGACACGGTGCCGTTCGACATCCGTGTCTTGGCAGGTATATACGTCCGACCAGCATTTCGGGGTACGATCTTGTCATGACGAGGTAGAATGGCGTTTATGACTGTTGCAATCCGTTCGCAAATCGACTGTAGGCGAGGATATGGGAGACAGAGCGGAGTAATGGAAAATGGTAGATTGGGGTCATCATTCAATTGTGACCGTACCCTTGTCGTGCTCCTTGATTGACCAATATCGCATCAGAGGCGCCGCTGGCAGGCTTCAGTTCAGGGAGATCGACATGGCCAATTTCAAGGGCAACTTCCAAGAGAGCTGCGGATTGCGTGAGTGCCACAAAAGTGGAACTGTTCCGGGGCACTCTGATTCTTCCCGGCCTGGTGCATTCAGTGCGGGTTTTTTGCACGACATGTTCTGCTCAGAAATACTAGAGCCTTGGCGGCCCAGAGAGCTTAGCGGCAAGAAAACGTCATGCCAGCGTTGGCAGGCGGAAGTGGGGGAAAAGACAAAAGGACACCACGCGAAAAGACTCACGAACGCGTTTCGGACGACCAGCAATAAGTAGGGTTATTCGAAGGAATTTAAAAACCAGTGCTGTATATCTGTGAATGCATGAACGTGTGCATATAGGTGTCAACTTCTCCGCGACACGCCATCTAAATCAAGACGCCCACTCGCCAATCCTCGATCGAAGAGCGCATATCAACCGCCCGGCCGTCCTAAATCACCGTCGTCACTGTCGAGAGAGGTGACTCGAACCGGCGGCACTCGGAACGAGTGGCGCTTACCTTTCAAAATCGTTCAAGACCGCCAATCACGACCTCTGGCTGACGTGGACACATCGTTCCATCGAGCATAGTGCGACTCCCACCCCGGCCGTCCTGATAGTTGCCCACCATTCCAAGCAGAGATGGAGACATAGCAGCGAGAAGTACGAGCAAAGAAGGCACCCAGAGCTAGCATCGATTCTGGTTCGATGTCCGAGTCGAGAACGCGGAGGAGTACCGTGCGTGGAAAGTTCAGGCTCTGTAACAATCCTCGCTCGGGTACCTCGACGTAGCCGCGCGTGTCCATGGCAAGGGCGATAACGCGAAGCGATGGACACTTCTGTAGAAGTTGTAATAGTCCGTTCGGCGTGATACCACCTGCACCATTCCAGCCGAAATGTTCGTTGATCAAGAATAGTTGCAAGCGTGGCCACGCCGACACTAATTCTAGCAGTTCCTTGTCCTTCAGTCCTACGTCCCAGCCGATGTTGATTCTGACCCACTCGAGGTTGCGAGACGTCATGCACGGTCTGAAGTGTTCCAAAGTAAGCAGATTGTCTGAGCGAGTAGAGCCATACGAAAAGCAGTTCAATGAGAAATGCTGGAGCGGGCGACCGCTGCCTGACGCCTGAAAACCGTCCAAGAAGATGGATAGTTCATCCCTGGAAGGGCAGCTAAAAAAATCCGCATAAAACCGAGAGAGCGTAGGTAGTCGAGCTTGGGAAACTAACTGCGAAATTGGGTGAAAGGACTGGGAACGCAAGGCCATGCTGCGCAAGCGGGAAAATACGAGGGCAGAGTCGAAAGCTGACAATGTAGGGGGCAAGGAAAAGTCTACAGAAATCAACTCATGCAAGCAAGACAGATGCATAATAGCATCAGCGTCTAAGATGACTCGAGGGCAACAGACGTGTTGGATGTCTTGCCACTGGCAGATACATCTGGAAACGGTGTTGTTGAATGTGACGTCAGGATATTCCACGATGAGGCAAAGACTTTTGAGATGTGGAGAAAACTTGGAAATCGCCTCGAGAGGATCCTGAAACCCACGAAAATCTTGCCGCATGGTGGCGTCAATGGACCTGAGAGAAGGGAAAGGAAGTTGTAATATACTCTGACACGAGACATCTTCACAATGTAGGTCGCGGAGGTTCGGGAAGAGTGGCTCAGCGGTAGGAGAGTTGCAAAGGACCGCCAGGGATTGCTCGTCGAGTCCACTTCCAAGGTAACGTATGCTCCGGATGCGACGCGCGTAGTTCCGAAGGGTATCCCACTCAGTCTGCGTAAGTGATCTGTGAAACGAATACTATTCCGTAGGATGGTGGGAGGAAAACGTACGGTGATCAGTGTGAAACGAAGAGTGATGAACACTGCAACCATCTCACCTCGTTTGCATGTGGTCGTCTGGATGCTTCCGGGATACACAGTGCAAGAGGGGAAAGGCCTAGCAACTCCTCCCACAGTACATCCAAAGCTGGTTCTTTAAATGCACGGCATGTTCTGGCCAGAGACGCCAGATCGGAAAGTCTTACTTTCCGAGTCTCTTCGCTCTCATAGTAGCAATGACCAAATATATTCGAAAGAATCTCTTGAATTAGAAGCGCGGGATGCATCCTCTGGTGGATCGAACAAGGGCATGGAACTGGTATAAGTTCAAGGAATGCAACGCGATCGATGCGAGCGGCGCGTGATCGGCGTGGGACTTTTCAATTAACAGTGGCGCACGAGTGGAGCCGGCGCCCCCTTGTTTCCGCTCCCCCACCTCGTCGCCCGTCCTCGCCCGTTTCAGCGCACCCATCCACCGCTCCTGCCTCCATTGACCATTTCGGCTCCTCGCAGCTCGCATCCTGGGTCCGGAGCGCGCGAGCCTGACTAACAGGCACCTGCTCCTGCGAGGTTTCCCACCCGCCCTCGCAGCTCACGCCCTACCCAGCCAGTCAGGTTCCATCCCGGGCCGAAGAGCGCTTCGCGCCCTTGCCCGCCCTCTCTCGTCCATCCACTCCTCCCGTCCTCCCTCTCCGCTCCTAAGCAGCGAGTTGACAGAGCGACGTCCATTGAACATGCACTCGGTTATTCGCGTCGTCGTGCCATCTTGTCGCTCTCGGTCCAGTCTTGCGAGAAGCTCGTTCAAGCGGCGATTCAGGGTCTCTCGTGTTCACTCTGCCCTTGGTCGCCTCATTCCGATCCAGCCAAATCGTACGCCTATGCGACCGGCGTTACTGAGTGCCAACGGGACCGTCATCCATGACTGCAACGTCAGGCGTCCCACGGTGCGCAACGCTTTGTCTCCAGCTCGTGTGTTCCGTCTATCTCACCCCGGGCTAGGCGCGTCGCACGCGCAGAGTGAAGGTCGGAAGGAGTTTGTCGGCGTCGCCGTGAAGACGCGCGAAGCCCCCCTCTCCCCAATCCTGCTTTCATTTCCCTCGCGATCGGTCTGACCACCCTCGATCTGCGGCAGCGTCCCCGAGCCGATCGCACCCAGTGTCGGCGCTGCAGTCAAGGCCTCTGCGGGCGGGGTGAGGGTGGAGACCGCGCGACAGCGCAGGGAAAGCATATGTATGCGATAACTATTCAACATTCATCGCATATATATGTTTTCCCTGTGTTACTATGGATACATATATGTATATCTCGCACACCTTGAAGAGGAACTCCAGAGGAAGAGAGGTTACAGTCCAGGGTCTGGAGTTGTGGGGGAATTTGTTCAGACGCAGCGCAGCAGAAAGACCTTATCCACGACAAGCTTGTTCGGGGATAAGATCAGTTTGCTCGTCACTAGCAGATCGTGTATCAGGTTCGGCAGCATTGTCGGGTTATCGCCGCTGGTTCTTCACATCGACGCAGGCCCAACCTGAGACCTTATCCAGGAGTCTGAAACGGGACACAAGCGAAAAAAATCATGGTGAACACCAAGAATACGAGTCCCAGAAAAACCACGTACCTCATGACCGCGATACAGATAGCTGGCGGTGAGAGCGCCCGAAAATCGCTCTTGCTGAAATCTGCTATCGTCAACAAGCATTAGTTGAGCACGAACCCAGCAAAGGGCATCCAGGACCACCGTGACTACTTGGCTTCATCCTTGCCCCATGCATCAAGAATGCAAACAGGAAGAGTTCGATGAGCGAGAGAAGGGTTGCTGGGATAACGGCCTCAAAATATGTAGGCTGTACGTCGTGGAGGATGCGGACGGGGAGTAGTGTTATAACTTAAAGCAAACCAATCACAAAGGTCGTTATCTGGTGGATGGACGACATCTTTAAACGCGGCTGGATCATCGGCAACAATCCCTATTAGTCGGCCCCCCGGAAACGGAAAGAGGGAGGGCGCACGTCATATCTACCCTGAAGGCTGGGCTGGCCTGGGGGTGACACGAGCAGAAAGCTGCGTCGGTCAGCTGCAGGGCGCTGCACTTGCCTGGAACGAGCGGTGGACGGCGAGAATAATAGTGATGGTGCGGCGATGGAACTGACCAGAGGCGCTGGCAATAGTGGGAGGCAGGGTTGTGTCTGTATCTGAATCAAAGAATCAAAACCTCATGAATTAATGCTCAGAGCAAGCTCTGGACCGGGCATGCGGACGCTAGTGTGATAACCAACTAAACACTAAACATTCGATACCGTGGTCGATCATGGATAATCCTATTCATCACGCCCCCCGTGTCGTCGTGGCGACTGGTCTATTGGAACACGTCGTCTATAGGAGGCGTTAAGACTACATACAGATGAGTATAGGAGTAGTTAGAGTAGTTACGAAGTAGCTCACCTCCAGTCGACGCGGTACGAGACTGGAGGGAAGGAAATGTTTACTCGGAGGAACTGTCGACGAGACGCGACGGGGAATGCAACAGAGGTGGTAGCCCGTGCATGTTGGGCCTAGTACAAACGAGCACCGTTCCACCGAATGGCAGCTCTTGAAACCTGGCTGTTGGATAAATAGTCGATGAGATGTTTCGTTCGAGAGGACGCCCAGTACTGTAGTGGTTATTGTCAGGGGAAAGACAAGGGGATACCACCCAAAGGAAGATCAGCAAACTTGAAAAACGAGTGATGCCTACCCTCAACGTCGTTCAAGACAGCTCATCCGAGTCGTACGATTCGTAACCCATGGCCAACTTTAACACCTGCCCCCATCGCTCGCGGTGCAACTCCCACCCCCGCGGTCTTGATAGTCGCTCACCCTCCCAAGCATGGAAGTAAATATCGTGGTACTCCGTGCGGGCGAAGAAAACACCTAGAGCTGGCACAGATTCTGCTTCGATGTACGAATCGAGGAAGAAAAACGACAACGTATGTGGAGAGGACAAGCTTTGCAGCAGTCCACGCTCTGGGATCTCGACGTAGCCACGCGTGTCCATGACTAGAGCGGCCAATCGCAGCGATGGACATTTCTGCAAAAGCTGCACCAGTCCGGCAGGCGTGAGGCCACCTGCGTTCCAACCGAACTCTCTGTTGATCCTGAGAAATTCCAACTGTGGCCACGCCGACACCAACGCTAGAAGTTCCTTGTCCTTCAGTTCTACGTCCCATCCGATTTCGATTTCGAACATGCAGAGGTTACAGAACGCCATGCACGGCTCCAAGTCTTCCAAGGTGAGCAAAACCTTTGAGCGAACTGAACTGTTCTGGAGACAGCGTAATGAAAAGCTCAGGAGGGAGGAGCAGGCACTGGATGTCAGAAAACTCTCCCAGAAGGTGGACAAATTCTCCCTGGAGGGGCGGCTGTACAAGTCCACACTAAAGCCGGTGAGAGCTGGTAGTCGAGCGTGGGAAAAAAACTGCAATATTGGGTGCAAGGATTTAGAATATAAAGTCACGATGTTCAAGCTGGAGAAGATGAGTGGGGAGTCGAACGCTGGCAAGGTAGGAGGCAACGAGGAGTCGATGTGAGTCAGCACAGGTGCACGAGACAGATGCAAAAGGGCATCAGCATCCAAGATAACGCCAGTACACAGGACATGTTGGATGTTTCGCCACCGGGAGATACAGCTGGATATAGATTTGTTGAACGTGACGTCTGGATAATCCACGTCGAGGGAAAGGATTCTGAGATTTGGGGAGAACTTGGAAAATGACTCGAGAGGGAATAAACGAGGATCATTTAGCACGGCATGAATGGATATGAGAGATGGGAAGGGCAGGTGCAAAATATTCGGAGCCGACACTGGATCATCTATGTGATATATGTGGCGAAGGTTCTGGAAGAGTGGCTCTGCGGTAGGGGAATTCGAGAGGATTGCGAGGGATTTCTCGCAGAGACCCTGTCCCAAGTTTTTTATAGACCGAATGCGATGCATGTGGTTCTGAAGGATATCCAACTCAGTCTGTGTGAGCAGTCTGTGAAACGAGTACTGATCAGTAAAATGGTGAGAGGTAAATGTACGGTGATCAGTCTCAGACAAAGCGCAAGGAAGACCATAATCATCTCACCTCGTGTCTAGATAGTCGTTGAGATGCTTCCGGAAGACACCGCGCAAGAGGCGACAAGTCTGACAGCATATACCATAGTTTATCCAAAGCTGGTTCTTTGAATGCACGACACGTTCTAGCTAGAGAAGCCAGAACTACGCTGTCTGCTGACCAAGCTCTGTGGTAGCAATCAAAGATATTCGAAAGGATCTCTTCAATTAAAAGCGCGTGATGCATCATTTTGTGATTCAAACTTGGACCAAGGGCATGGAACTGGAATGAGTTCAACGAGCGCAATCGATTCACGATCGATGGCGGCGGCGCTTAATTGGCGTGGGATCTTTCAACTTTACATCTTCCGTCAATGGGCCCCATGATTATATCGAATAACGCTGTCTGCAGCACTCTACAGGTCATATTCGTACTCTCGCGAATCCAGCACACATGAATGTGTACTTGCAGTACTAGTTGCGACCAAATAAATATTCAGTAGTGATGCAACGACCCGCATCCTATCATCGATCATCTCTCGATCAACCTGCGACGACGAAAAGTAATCCGTCTGATGCATTGGAACAACGCTCTGCATGGCGGACGAGCGGGCTAGAGTTTTCGGCTAGCAGACGAGCAGATCAGACTGAAATGCTGTCCGACTCGAATGGACACGACGGGGAAGGCCTAGCGTGGCCCGTGTGCGTTGGGCCCGTCCTACTCGCACAACGGTAACTTGGGCGATCGTGGATATGTCTGGGACGCTAGTTGGTGATGCTTTGAAGCCGCGACGCCTCTTTCCAGAGTCGAGCGCTGCAACGATGAAGCAGACGCCAGGAACTCGTCGCGACGCGAGGATGCAAAGGAAAAAGATCAGGCCCGATGTGAACTGCCAGTAGTACGAGACGTATTCAGACGAGTTCATTACCGATAGCCAAGACACACCGAACTTTCTACCAAGTCTCGCGCACGCGATCTCACCTGCAGTTGCGTAGATCGATATCAGTCGTAGTGGACCCGATCGCGGTCAGCCATGAAATCGTGCCATATCAAGGGTGGGCGGCCCGGTCTCCGGCGAGCGGAGACCCGAAGTCGCCCCACCTTGGACCCGAACGTCCATGTCTTATCAGCGCATCCAGCTCGACGCCTTCGCAGACGCGTTCGGCCAGAGGATCGGTGAGCACTAGTCTCCCGTACCCTCTCCCAGCTCCAGGCGATCGCTGATCAGGATCGACATGCGATAGAGCTGTCGAGCGTCGCGCTCGGCGCACGCATCGTCGCCGTCTCTGACGAGTTTTTCGCCGCCGCGTCGCATCTTCTCCTCGTCGAGGTGAGGCCCGTCCTTCGATGCCGCTCGATCTGCTCCGTGACGTGAGATTAGCCCGCGCCGAGCCTCAAAGGTCAATTCGGGCCCAACGGCGCGCTGTACAGCGGATGGGAATCGAGGAGGCATAATCCCGCGTTCGACTGGTGCGCTCGCGTTTCGCCGTCGTGTATGCGCCGCTCTCGCACCGGAATGAGGATGACGTCCGTCAAGGTGCACCATCCGCCTCGGGACGACTGGCACCATCGTCGGGTTCGACGTCGACACGTCACATTTCAACGGTGAGCGCGCAGCGTTCGGGCCATGTGACGCATACAGGCTGACTGTCGACGTACATCGTAGGCAACGAAGCACCTGAAGTCTCGATCGACGCGTTCCTCGCGCCAGATTCCGAGTCTGAACTGGATCTGACTGACGCGACGGTACGCACGCCCTATGCCCTTTCCACCGCCGCTCATCCATTTGCGCCCAGTGGACAGAAATTTTACCCAAAGTCCTACTCGGACCCTCCTCTCGACACCTCTTCAAGATCCCCGAGACTGCACGGTTCAACTGCGTCAAACTCAACATGTATCCGGACGGGGGTATCGTGAGCGTCGAGCGATTGTTCCGAACAACTGATACCAAAGACGAGATTCTAGGCGCGCTTCAGGGTCTATGGTGACGTTGTGCCTGTTCAACCGGCCGAGGACACGGTGTCGTTCGATATGGCCCATGTCTTTGCAGGCGGTCGAGTGGTGTGTACGTCCGACAAGCATTTCGGAGTAGGATCCAACTTGATCTTGCCAGGACGAGGTGAGGATGGCGTTTTTTGACCGTCGCGACCCGCTCGTAAATCGGCTGCAGGCAGGGATATGGGAGACGGATGGGAAACCAAGCGGAGCAGGGAAAAGGGTCACAAAGATTGGGTCATCATTCAATTGTGATCGTCCCCTTGTCGCGCCCTCTGAACGACTGACCGACGTCACGATAGGGGCGTCGCTGGCAGGCTTCAGATCGCGGAGATCGACACGGCGCATTTCAAGGGCAACTTCCCAGAGAGCTGCGAACTCCATGGATGCTACACATCGAAGGGGGCGGTCCCGCAAAGTGACAGCGAAGAATGGGTTCCAATCTTATCGCGAGTGAAACTGGGGCCGCACAGGAGGCACTTTTTCCATCTGACGACGAGCCCGGATAACGTGTTTAGTCACGTGAAAGTGACCATCTATCCGGATGGGGGGATAAAGCGAGTAAGGATCATTGGTACGAGGGGCGTGGGCGCGGGTCTGGACGCGGCGGCAGTAGGGGAGGAGGCCGTGGATACGGGTCCAGCTTCTGCAGAGCGCGAGGGGAAGGCGGTGCGCGGTGTAACCAGGGCGAGGGTTATCCCCGCTGTACCGCTGACACATGAAGCGTTCTCGCCGTACGGACAGGTCATTCAGGCTTACGGGGATCATGCAGCAGCGCCGCGTGGCACCAAGATCACACCCGCAAACGGGGGCACGGCGAGTAAGTTCCACAAGCTCGCATTGTTGCAAGGGTCGTATCCGGAAGGGGCGGGGGCGACGTCTGGGCTGTCGGTGTACCGCTGTCAGCCCGTGGCGGTGGAGAACGGACGGGTCAAGGTGAGCGTGTTGGAGAGGCACCCGTATACGAACCAGGCGTTCGTACCGATGGGCGGCGGTGGTGTCGAGGGAGACGAGGCGATCCGGGAGCCGGGGAAGCGATACCTGGTAGTCGTGGCGTTGAACGGGCCGGACGACGGGCCAGACTTGGGGAGCGTGAGGGCGTTCGTGGCAAGCGGAGGACAGGGGATCATGTACGACACGGGGGTATGGCGTACGTCGTCTGCAACAGTCGGTCGGTCGTTGGCTCACGTTTTGTTTGCAGACCAACCGATGACGGTCTTGGACAAGGTGCGTCCACGGCGTTCCGGAGTGCGCGGCACTGACGAGGACACCAGGCGATGGATTTCGGGTGTGTAGAAACGCAGATTGGAAACGGGGACAAGGCGGACTGCGAGGTGGTCGAGTTGGACGAGCGGGCGTTTGAGCTGGTGATAGAGTAGAGTCGGAGTTTGAAAGGACGACCAACCGTGCGGTGTTCGACTCTGACTGTGTATGCGATATCATGGATTCCAGAAAACGACCCCTCGCAGACGACGCTGAGCTCGCAAGCAACCCGAAAAAACGTGTGCTGACTTCCCCAGCCGTGGGCTCCAGTCCACACCCCGTCGCCAACGGCTCGCCCGACGCCGTCCCAGAGCCCACGGCGGACGACCAGCTCGAGGTGGGCACACCCCGCGTCGACCTCTCCTTCGTAGTCACACTCCTTCACCCCTTTTTATGCTTGTTTGTCCCCCATCGGCATAGCTCTTTCGCAAGGACGCCCTGTTTCGCCGCATGCGCCACTATGCACGAGAGAACGAGAAGAGCCAAGCTCGCATCGCTCAGTTGGAGCAGCGCAAGAGTACGTGCGAGGCCGGCCTGGTCGCGATCGCCGCGTGTTGGGAACAGGTGCGGTCGACGGCTTCCTTGCATGGACGATTCGTTGACGGACCCTCCCTCTTTCGCTTCAGCTCGTCGACACGATACGAACGCTCACCGCGCAAGACGACCTGCCAGACGTCGTCATCGAGACTCAAGGTGCGTGACTCAGTCCAGCATCGAGCCGTCGTGTCGTCTGACCGGCGACCCCCATGTTCCGTCCACGCAGACCTCTTCGATCTTTCGCAACACGTGACGACGGACTCGAGTCTCAAGACGGCGCTCGAGCAGAACATGCACGCGACGCAGCGGCTCGTGACCAGTTTCCTCGGGGCGCGGCCTGCCGTGGGCCAAGACGAGACGTATCGTCGCTGTCAGAGGGCGCAGACAGAGGTGCGTCCTCGTCGATGTGGGTCGCTGGGACTGTTGACTCAGAGACGACAGTGTACGGCGCTGCGCTCCGAGGTCGCGGCGGTGCGGAAGCGGTTGGAAGAGGCCGAGGCGGACAGGGTGCGGTGCCAGGAAGAACTGTCGGCCGCGGAGAGCCGAATGGATAGGTTGAAGAGCAGCAGTATGGTGTCTGCCGTGCAAGCGCCGTCGTCGTCGTCACCCGCAGACGCATCGGCGATGGAGGACGTTCAGCTAGGAAGTGGCACGCCGCAAGCTAATTCGGGCTCACCTCTGGTGCGTACACGTCGAATGCGTTGGGATCCGCCGCTAACGATTGGTGTAGCATCCTCAGCCGAATGGACACGATCATCCGCCACCGGTAGATTCAGAGGAAATGCAGGAGTCTTCGAGAAGAAGGGACCAGCGGATTTCGGCGCTCGAGAGCGAAAGTAAACATCTGACCGAGGAGGTCACTCGTCTAAGAATTGAGGTATGGACGCCCTCTCGGTTTCGTTGATTGCTCATCCTTTGTTCCTAGACGAGAGTGCCGTCGATAGAAGTCATCAGCGAAACCCCGCATTACAAGTTGTTGTTGGAGCATGCGTCGCACCTGGAGGGCGTGCTGGCAGACAATACGCTGGAGATGTCACAGCTTAACGAAGCCCTCGATCAACTGCGAGCGTCGCGAAAAGAGTATGAGGAGGAGGTCCAAGTCCGTCGTCGCAACCGTTGCAGCGTCGACTGTTCTGACGTGACGTAGGTTGCAGCGCAGCATGCGACTCAAGAACTCAAGACGCTGCTGTCGAAGCGCGACGCGGACAACCTGCGCGTCCGAGAACTACGTGACCAATTCGGGGCCGAGCTATCTGAGCGGAAAGCCAGGGACTCGGTCAAACTCCAGTCTATACATGAGCTCAAAGAACTGGCAGAGTCGCGGTTGGAGCGGATATCGCAGCTGCAGTCGGAAGTCGCGCGACATAAAGCGAAGTTGGCGGCGCTGTCGGGAGACGAGGATTTGATGAAGTACTTTTTCGAGGGGAAGGCGGACGATCTTGAGTACGTGTGCGGCTTGAAGCGAAAGCTGGAGTGAGCTGCCTTTCGATCGCGTCTTTGGGTGATGGGCTGACGCTGGCCAGTGATGCCGAAATGAAGACTGCGGCGCTCGAACAAGCTTTGGGCGCGCTGAACGCGGATCATCCCGACGTTGCGCAACATGTCGCCACTGAGACGACCGTTCGCGAGGAGCTCGCGAGGACGTCGAAAGAACTAGCCCGCTATCGTTCCGTATTCGGCGAACCCTCCGCATTAGACGCGCGTATCCTGGCCCAACAGCTCGAGACAAAGGAAGTCGAGCTACAAAAGCTGCGGCTGCTCACGGAACAACAAGCGCAAGCGGAAACGTCGATGTTCGCGGAGATCGATCGACTGTCGTCGCTATGGGAGGGTCTGGACCAACAGGTGAAAAAGAAGGTATTCGACCTGGGTACGTCGGAGGAAAAGCTGCAAAAGGCAGCCCACGAGGTTCGTCTTTCTTCTCTCTTGAGCGCGCGCACGGATTGAATCGACGGCGCGACAGAAAGCCAAGGCGGAAAACAAGTACTTTGCCGCGATGCGCGAAAAGGAGATGGGCGAATCGGAGCGCAAGGCGATGGCGCGCCAGCTCGAAAAACAAGGCAAGGCAGTCGAACGGGCCGCCGAAGTGGAGAAGCAACTGAACAGCCAAGTCGTGCGTTTCTTTCTTCCGTCGTCTTGGCGATGCGGTCTTGACGGTCGTTTTTTGAACAGGGCGACCTCGAGAAGATAACCGTCATGAGTCGTCGGGCGATCGACGACGCGGATAAGCGGATCCGGACGCTCGATGTCGAGCTTGCGAGGGCGCAAGCGCTAGCGGAAGCAGAGAAGAAGCGCGTGGCGGAGGTGCGTGCGTCGTTGGGGTCTAGCGAGGGGTCGCTCACTCGGCCGATGCAGGCCTGTGCGTTCGCGAGCGAACGCGGCGTCTACATGCGTAAACTGGAATCGTCGTTGAGAGCCGCGGCAGAAGAGATCTCTCGGACGAGAACGGAAGCCGAGAAGAAGATCAAGAAGATGAGTTCTGCGGTCGTTCCCACGAGCGCGCGCGAAGAGGCACTCACGCAGGAGAACGAAGGGCTTTGGGTGCGCCCGCTTCGTCTCGCTCGGTGCGCAACGATTGACCCACTCTATTTATAGAAAATCGTGAAATGCACGACGTGCAAACAAGGAATGCGAGAGGTCGTGTTGACGAAATGCATGCACAGTAGGTTGTGCCAGATTCGGGCGTCGTGTACACGCTGACGAGAGGGTCGTACAGCGTTTTGCAAGCCGTGCGTGGACACGCGGATCGCGACGCGTCAACGGCGGTGTCCGAACTGTAACTTGGCGTTTGCGCAGAGCGAAGTGCAGACGGTGTATTTCCAATGAACCGCGTTATGGGTCGGGCGGGGTCGTCGATGGTCTCCGCCGGTCCACCTTGTTCGTTTTACGTTCGAGAAATTAATCGCTCTCGACCTTTTTTTTAATGCCATTTTCACGTTGGACTCGAGGGGTCTTACCTTGTCGTCACCACTCGCTAGTCGGTCGATTTATGCTACGTCTCACTCTTCTACCGTATTTCTTACTTCATTTTTATACGTTTTTATGCGATTTCTGAGGATTCGATAGATTGGTGAGTGTGATCTCTTGCTGTCCGTACGTGCCATGAGACTTCGGCCGAAAGACCGAAAGAGTCCGAAATTGACTTTAGACCGATTTTCCACGCTCTCCCGCGTCATCCTGCACCAAGTCCTCTCAGCTCGACTTTACGCAACCTGCGATACTAGAAATCCTTCCCCCGATGATTTTTGGCCGAGCTGTTTGATGACAAAATGTTACATGGATGGCTTCAAATTGACCGTCACTCAGTCACTTAGTGCTTTCGCTCAACTTGATTCTGGCGCAGAGAAAGCAACGAAAAGTATCTCGAGGAAGATGCTCACGGTAGCGCATTCAGGAAAACAGGCGAACACGCCCTCAGGGTATGACTCCTTACGTCACAGTCGTTTGTTTTTCTTTGCGGCGTTTGGCAACCGGAAGTCAAACGTTCGACGTTAGCATTTCCAAGAACCGTCTGAAAGGATGCACCACGCGCTCAAGATTCAAGAAATCCTTCTGAATATCTTCCAGCATTTCGGCTTACGGCGGGAGCCCTCCAATCTCGCCGCTCTCGCTAGAACGTGCCAGGCGTTCAAGGAGCCAGCGTTGGACGTACTCTGGGAAGAGTTGGACGACCTTTCCCCCCTAGCGCGATGTCTTCCGAAAGCGTCACGACTATTGATCCCGACTGAGGAAGAACGACTAAAGGTAAGGCTGCTCCGCGTTGGGTCGTTCCAAATTGTTTGATGATGACGATTGACGTCCGAAGTGCTACTCCTTTCGCAGGTCGCTCACACAGACGGAATGGAATACTCTCCGGAGTTACGCGCGTCGCGTCCGGTCTATCACCATTCTGGGTGTCTATAGACTCAGCCGGAGATCGATTAGAACCCTGTCGAAGTCCTCTGCTACTCAACAGCTCTTTCCAAACCTCCGTTATCTACACCTTGACTACGATCCTGTGGCCTGGCTCTTGTTCCTCCTGCCCCATCCATCCCTCGTTTCGCTCCATATCGTCTTCGACAGTTCACGCTTCTTCCCTACTTCTCTCCACTCGCTTGCCAACATCTCGCCGGATCTCATGGACCTATCTATTAAGCTGTGCTGGGACGACCTCAAGTTTAAGAACACAAACCACAATTTTATCTGCCAGTGGCGAAACCTTCACAAGATAGTTTGCTCTAACATCTTTCTGGATGCGGAGACGATCGTACATCTTTCTCGCATGCCTGCACTGACGCGGCTTAGCTTCAAGCTGAACGACGCGATTCTAGACCAGATCCAACCTCCAGACTCGCCCTTGACCTTCTCCAAATTGCACCGGCTGGAATTAAATGCTCGGTCGTTGGCCTCGGTTTCAAGGTTGCTCTCCCAGATTCAGTTCCTGTCCATCATGCATCATCAGGTTGAAGTTGGAAGGTGTCCTTCCAGGGAAGACCTCTGTTCATTTTTCACCAGTCTCAAGACATCCAGTAGTGTTCGCACCATCAAGGCACTGCGCTTAAGGTTCCGCTCACGTCGGATGGCGGATTCGTGCACCACCCTTGGCTTTGAAGACTTGCAACCCTGCACGACGTTCACCAATCTCCGTCGCATAAAGCTCAACATCAACAGATGGAATGTCTACTTGACGGACCGCGAGCTGCTGATGCTGGCGTCATCTTGGCCACGTCTGGAACATTTCCTCATTAACGAGCAATGGGGCTGGAAGACGCTGGGTGGAATCACGCCAAACGGACTGCTCAAGCTCTTAAACGCGTGTCGGTCTTTAAGGCGGATAGCTCTTGCTGTCGACACACGAGGCATTGCCGATTTCCTCCAATCGCAGACGCACGCCAGATGGACGCTACCACCCCACCTTTTCATCGACGTCCTCGACTCGCCCATCGAACAGGCGTCGACGCCGGGCGCCGCCGCGTTCTTCGGGTATATCTCGTCTCGATCCAAATTGACGTTGCAGGCATGGAGCAACAAATCCACGATGTTTGAAGTCGAGCGGTGGCACGTGTACAAGCCCCGGTGGGATGCTGTGGAGGAACGGTTCAAGGGTGCTGACGCACGTCGTTCCTGACTTTCTTTTCTTTTTCGTATATACTGTCAGCTTGTCAGCGGATCCGTGGCATAGAATGGCATGTCCGGTTCGAGCGTGCGAGACGACCAGAGACCAGGTCCCGGGGCTTAGTTGTCTCAGCTGCTGTCGCTGGCCACGCGTCCGAGCGATGCCACCGGCTCTATTTTCGCGGCTCCGACCTCTCAGTTTGCCCCAGGTCCACCGTCCACGTCGCCCACAGAGCGTCACCTACGTGTAGTGAGGCCGCTCGCTCGACGTATAATGCAGAAGAATCTATAATCGAGGGTGGTCGTAGTCGTGCCGTGACCAACGCCCGCTCTAAGCAGCCGAATTATAGAGCCAAGACTGAACGCCATCCAAGGGCGATATGCAACCAGTCTGCCAGACGGACAGCTATCTGGTCTCGTTCGAGGGCTGTCACGGTGAGCCCAGTGGATAATCGAGCATGCTCGAATGGACACGGCGCAACAGGCGACTCGGCTCGATTAAACAGGGTGGGCAGGCTGATCGGTCGAGCGCGTGTTTGAGGACGCGGAGGAATAGGAGCCCGCGGGGCTCAGACACTGGCCCACGAGAGTACTCAACGACATGGTAGCAGGAATTAAAACCTGATTTTGGCGCGGCCTGATTCAGAATCGAGCGTTGTCGCACGACGCATCGTTCAAGAAAGAGCATGTCCAGCGCAGGTTCCTTGAATGACGACATGTTCAGTTAGAGATACTAAAGCCCGTGACCTCGGCAGCAGTTCAGGGTCGTGGTGTCGTCAGGGAAAAAAAGGAAAAAAAGACAAGGGGACAAGGGGACAGAGGGAAGATCATAAACGAGCCCACGCGTCGATCTCGATCCGCGGGAACGACTCGGTACATTATGTAAGATTATGGCTGCGAGTCAGAATCACTTGCACATGAAGAAAGAGGACAGCAGAATACTGTACAGACGAGCTACATCATATAGAATGACATTACTGACGTCATAGGACCACAGGGGTCTGGCTATCTTACACTCTCGTTCAAAGCAAACCAAGACTACCGTCCCTGTCGAAAGACGTTACTCAGACGTGCGTTCAGAGCGAGTAGTACTTACCCCCCAAAAGTTGTTCAAGACTGCTGTTCATCACGTCCGCTTGCCAACGCGAACACCTGGGTCCATCGATTGCGGTGCAACTCCCACCCCGGGGGTCTCGATAATACCATATCTTCCCAAGCCTGGATAGAAACTGAGAAGCTAGGCGTGCGCGCTAAGAAGACGGCCAGTGCAGGCACCGATTCTGCTTCGACGTACGAATCGAGGACATTGAGCGAGAGCGCGCGCGGAAAGGTCAGGCTCTGCAGCAATCCCCTCTCAGGTACATCGACGTAGCCGCGCGTGTCTATGGCAAGAGCGATAAATCGAAGCGATCGACATTTCTGCGAAAGCTGAAACAGCCCACTCGGCGTAAGGCCTCCTGCGGCGTTCCAACCGAATCGTCCATTGATCAAGAGTCGTTCCAAACGCGGCCACGCCGATGCCAACGCAAGCAATTCCTTGTCCTTCAATCCTACGTTCCATCCTATGTCCAGTTCGATCGATTCGAGGCTACTGAATACCATGCATGGCTCCAAGTCTTCCACGGTAAGCAGAACCTCCGAGCGAGCAGAATTACTCGGAAGATAGCTCAATGAAAAACGCTCGATGGCGCGGGTGGGGCTGGATGTCCGAAGACTGTCCATGAATGCGGAAAGTTTGTCTCTTGAAGGGCAGCTGCCAAAGAGGGCAGAAAACTGCATGAGAGTAGGTAGTTGAAGGTGGGCAACTAACTGCGACACTTGATGCAGGGATTCAGAACGCAAAGTCATTCTGTGCAAGTCGGAGAAGAGGATCGTGGAGCCGAATGCTGGCAATGTGGGGGACAGCGTAAAGTGGATGAGATTCAAGGCAGACACGCGAGACAGGTGCACAAGAGCACCAGTGTTTAGGGCGACTCGAGGACAAAAGACGTGCTGGATGTTTTGCCACTGGCAGATACAGCGGGAAACTGAATTGTTGAAGGTAACGTCGGAACGACTCGTTATGAGAGCAAGAGTTGTGAGATTCGGGGAGAACTTGGAAAATGACTCGAGGAAAATTTGAAACCAACGTGGATCATCCAACGTAGCACAAATATTCGTGAGAGACGGGAAAGGTAAGTGAAATAGATTCGGTCGCGTGGCTTGAGTTTGGTCACAACGTAGATAACGGAGGTTCGGGAAAAGTGGATCGGCAGTAGGGGAATTGGAGAGTATCGTGAGGGATTTGTCGTCGAGACCCTTTCCAAAGTCATCTATGGACTGGATGCGTCGCGTGTAGTTCCGAAGGATACCCCACTCAGTCTGTGTTAAAGGCCTGACAAACGAACACTATTGTGTAGAATGATGAAGAAAAGGTGCACAACGGTCAGTCTCAAACAAAGTGGAGAAAGACTGTCTTGCCTCGTCTCCGGATGATTGTTGGGATGCATCTGAGAGACACCTCCCAAGAGGGAAAAGATTTGGCAACTCTTGCCAGAGTTCGTCCAACGCCGGTTCTTTGAATGCTCGACATGTTCTAGCTAGAGAGGCCAGATCGGAAAATCTCACTGCATGTTCGCGGTTATTATAACAGAAACCAAAGATATTCGAAAGAATCTCTTGAATCAGAAGCGCGCGATGCATCCTCAGGCCTTGTGAATCGATATCGAACAGGGATCAAGGGTGCAACAACTTGCGCGTTCAGCGACTTTTGAGGTCGCGTGACACCTACGGCATGGGGTTAGCCAATCAAATAATTGAATGGTTTGTTGGAGCATACGACCTGCGTCATTGCTCG
Source organism: Strobilomyces dryophilus (assembly GCA_038089955.1). Lineage (NCBI taxonomy): Eukaryota > Fungi > Basidiomycota > Agaricomycetes > Boletales > Boletaceae > Strobilomyces > Strobilomyces dryophilus. Next base: position 23,866 of record JBBPLT010000218.1, read on the forward strand.
TTATCATAACTTACATAGATAGCGTTCCAGGTGTGGTAGTCCCCACCCTGCGGGTACGTAAATCCATCCTGTCAGAGTCACTCGAAAGAGTATAGCAGGTTTCCATAGTAACAAGCACTCGGAATTATGTACATTTTACCCGAGGGGGAACGGCAATAGGTGGTACAATGAGTGAGCACGATGCGAGTACATCCATTGAGTGCTGGTTCTTTGATTCACAGTGACAGCATGTTCTGATCAGAGACATGATCAAAAGAAGCCATGCGACGTTCCAGAGGTGTGTCTTTCAATATTTGGGATTTCCAGACTGGGCAAGCATACCAGAAGGGTCTGACATCGAAGCCCATGCCTCAGATGGGACCCTACCAGTCCGTTCGAGTTCTACTCATTACACAGCCGTCCACATTTTCATCGTCCGAATAAAGGGAAAAAATATAATGTGCATTTGTTCCTACAGAGAGCTAGATACTCCGCGGACGGCGACCCACATATCCTACGTCCCACTTCTGTCCAAGGGATACGGCTTGAATATCACCGGGCTCGTGAAATGGTACCTACCCCGACGGCTTCTTCGACCCGTTTGCATCCTTGATGACTCTCGAGCATTCCGGATAGCTGGACAACGGTTCATTGCATCTTGGAGATTTCACCACCCCCTACGAAAGCGCTGGAGATCAGTATGGTTTACCGTACGGAAGCCGAAAACCGAAAATCGAAAACCGACTTCCTTCATCCGTCCACACGGAAAAAATTCCCTGGAATTGTAGGAGCTGAATGGTATTTTTACATATGAAATAAGTTTAAAGCATGGATCGAGTTGATTTACTGTAGCGCTCGCTTCGCGACGCGAGCTCACCCGAGTCGACCGCCAGACATCGTGCATGATAGTCCCATGCAAGCTTGCTACATTATTCGACAAACGGGAGTGTCGGTGATACCGAATACTTCCATTTGCTCCCGGATCACCTCACGGTCGTCGACACGCAGCTTCTCCAGAGACTCGATCGGGAACCAGTCTGCCATGAAGTTGAGCAGTCCATAGTCGATGTTGGCTACGTGATGTCTGAGTGAACGTAGACGCGATACGCGAGAGAGCAGTACTTACATGGATTTGCCTCCAGGACTGTCGGCGCGCGACACATGGGACATTTTGGCATGTGGCGCTTCTGCATTTTGACGAGGCATCTGAAGCGAAATTTGTAGCGTACTTGCACGTGACAGTGGGAGAAAAGTCTTCACCTTACGCAGAAGAAATGCCCACAACAAAGTCTAATCGGCTTGAATGCGATAGAGAAACAGATGAGGCATGTGTAGTCGTCGATGTGGGGCACGATTGGCAGAAGGACCTCGCCGATGGCTTGCACGAGAAGTCTTGGTAGGGATTTCGGGGGACGGATGAGAGACGTAGTCGCTTGAAATGAGGAACTTGACGTGATTCGTTCCAGAAGATAAGACGGGATCGGAAGCGTCGTACGTTTGGTATGCTTCTTGAGGATCTTTCGGGTCGCCTCTGAATTCGCAAATTGGAACTACACCCAAAGCTTGAGTCCGTACGTCGAATCAAGAAAATAGCAAATGAATACCTTTGTCACGTCTAGAATGAACAAGTTCAAGTTGAAGAATGCGTCAAGGGCTTCACTGCTTCCGGGAAGGACTAGAGAGACCTTCTTGTCCTGGATACGTCCCTTGAATAGCTGAAGCTGCTTCTCCATTTCCTCGATGCACCTTTCACCTTTGGTCGATTCTCTGATGCTCTCGAATATTTCTGCCTCGGCGTAGAGTCGGAAGATCTCACGCCAGGCACACAGGTCTGACATGCCTCTGGGACGTGGCCGCAAGGTCATCGAATTATCAGCGGTGATGGAGTAAGCTGAAAAGGAGCGGGGAGCAGAGGACGATGTCGGCCGAGCTTTCGACGAAATAGATGCAGCGAGAGAAGTAAGGGCCAAAATGAAGCCGTCTTGTAGTGTCTCCAAGTGGGCAGAGAGGGAAGTCAGGGTAGACTTCAAGAGATGAAAGAACGCAGTGTCAGAATGGAGAGGGATGATCGTATCTGAAGAAAAGTTGCTGCGCGACGACAATCAGTCAGACATGTAACCACCGAAGGGTGAAACGTACGATTCCGCGGGGTATAGCAAGGTCGTTTTGTTTTCGTCTCCAGTTGAACATGGCGGACGCAGCAGTCCTCGCATGAGAGTCTCGAGTGATCGTTCAGGAACGGGAAAATCGACATGATAGATAGGTTCTGCCGTTGGAGGAGTGATGTGGTGTGCACCCACGTCCCATCGATATCCAGATGCTAGTCTAAGACGAGGTTCAGGTCCGGCTGAGTTGAAGACGATTTCATAGACGATGGTGTGCTGGTCAAACGAACTGTCCGAGCCCACAGTGAAAGTGTCATCAGACTCAGTTATCATGCTCCTGGGCAGGACCATACCCCAGATCACCTTGCTCTTGGAAAGAACGAAGAATGGATGGAGCAAGCCCCAGTGAGTCGAGTTCGGACACGGTTTGATTGATCAGTCGTTTCAACTGGTGTTTTTCAGTTGTCAGATAAACCATGCAGTTAAACTCGCCGAAGCACACACCTTGCGGTATTCAAAGACATTATTCCTGAATTCGGGAGGTAGGTTAACTAGCAACTGAGCATAAGTCTTTGCGAAGTGCATTTCTTCACGACCTATGCGTACCGGCATCGAACGGAACACTGCTCCTTTTGTAGTCACCACTTATCTGGGCACCTTGCAGCGTGCCTGACGGTGGGAAGCCTCTAGGAAGTTTGTCTGGGAGTTTAAGTCCAAGTTTAGGCAGTATTTGAAATTTTTGAAGAGCCCGACCAGTCCGTCTAAAAGAGGACATCAGGGGAGAATCGTCGATAGACAGGCTGGCTGCGGGTGAAAGATGCAGTTCACTCTCGAATCTAATCAGCGATCGTATTGATCGGCGGGCTCGGGGAAGGCTCAAACACCTAGACAAACTGTGAGTCACGACCCACGGAAATAGTGCCCGTCATGGGCTCAGGTACGACAAGTGCGTGGCGCCCCCGAAAGGACGCGCTGTGCCCGGCTGGTCCGTGCGAGTGGTCCGTGCCACCTATCCCTCTACCTGTCACTGCGCGTACCGTATCCGGCAGGCTGTTACAGTGGAGCCCCTCGATTGGAGAGGCGTGCCCGACGGACGGGAATAGCTGGCATCACTTCGTCACGCCACCGACCAACAGGTCCATCTACTGGATGGTTTGGATCCGATAGACAACGAGAAGCAGTCCATCTGCGATCTTGGTCATGTACGTAGAACAGAGGATATGGGCGAAAACGGGCACCGCCGCTGTCCTCCACCTGGGGCTGGGCCGAGGTTTACATGTTTCTGGGCCCAACTCTCATTCTTAGCGAAAAAGTTCGCCCGGTACGTTCTTGGAGGTGGCCCATCGCCTTAATTCGTCCATAGGGTTTCTCACCTTCACCCAACCCTCAGCTATGCAGCTTGCGGTGCTGGTCCTAGCTGCAATCGTGACTCTGGACGCAGTTCAACATTCCATTCAGAGTCGCATTCAGAGGAAAGCCCTCGACTGCTCCACAGCTGCTGTGCTGATCAAAGTGCAGAACCGTGTCGGCCTGCGTCGATAGCCACTTCTTAGCGACGAGAACAGCCAATCAAGTCCTGATGTTGAATGTTGACTCTCACCACCTTTTTTGTCTAAGACTGGGGAAAGCAACTTGAACATAGTCGGCGTGGGGCTCAGAGGGCACCTGCTTCCTGTGCATACTCGAATGAAACATCCATCCAGGTCGGCTGAGTGACGGATATTCAACGGTCTTATTCAGATGTTCTTATTCTTACATGCATGGGATCTTTTGTATCTAAGTTATTCAAGTTTGTACGCCCCTGTGCTTGCATGTTCTGAGTCAGTGCGTGCGAGGGAGTGGGTCCAGGCGTCGAAACCAGTACATATAGTTGCTTGGGCCTCAACTTTTCCAATTGCCAGGCCTGGGGGTCACATACTAGTAGCTGTGTTCATTTTGGCGTCACTCCCGTTCAGCCTAAGCGTCGAACGCAAAACCGTGATATCTCGCCAACGACGCAATGACACGACACGATTCCGTCACTCCTGGCGTCAGAAAGACTCCACAGGGCATTGTACAGAGAGGTACGTGATTTACCGCGCCGTTTTTATACTCTCGAAGTGTTCTTCCTCTAGCTTGAGATTCAATTTTGCGGTCGAGCAAATGCGTCCCAAGTCGAGTCGAAACTCACAGGATGGCTGTATCAATGATATGTAAGGGACAGGTATGCCTTTTGTTTGTTCGCCATGTGCAGAATTGCTGTGAGTGCATGGTAACGGAAGAACTTCAAGATCTTTGAAATTGACCTACAGAATGCATTAATTCCCTTCTGCTATACACTCGGTCTAAGCACTTTCGGTGTTCGTGATACCCTTGCAATGATTGCTCATATTACCGATAAGTCGTGCGCCAATCAAATGAGCTTTCGTCCACGAAAACTAGTTGATTATATTCATATTGTGACCCAATCTCAAACATGTATTGCATTCGCAATGAATCACTACATTCAAGCGCAGACTTCGAAATCTATTCTCGCGTATCAGTGAAGCAGACCTGATCTAGGCATCGTGTCAGCCTACTTTTTTACGGGTGTATCGAATCTCCCCCAAAGCCCTCCATATGGTCGTGATTGAGACATGGCGACCAGCCGCATCTTCTAGTTTGGACCGAACTTCATCAAGGTATGCATCAGGTGAATGTTCGAAGTATCCCTCGATAAACTGCATTTGCTGGTCAGTTCTGTGCATACAGACAGGAACGAGCAAATTACCTGGATGTCTTCATCCATGAACACGCCAGTTCGGGCATTTTCACGTTGGAGGAGTGGATGAGCTGCTCCCGTGCGGCGATGTCATTTCAAGATCCTCTGTACGGTCAGTCTGGGCAAAGAAGTATACTGACTGGTGCGTCCTGCAGCTGTTCCAAGCATGCAATGCATGTGAACAACTGCCCAAGCGAGACCTTTTAGCCCCAGGTCATATTTCGACAGACCTAAACCTTTGGTGAGATCGTCTCGACTGGAATGCGTTCGCTCAGCTGCGACATTAAATCTCAAGCTGGAGGAAGAGTATTTTGAGAGTATAAAAACGGTGCGGTAAATCACACACCTCTCTGTACGGTGGCCTGCGGAGAGTCTTTCTGATGCCAGGGGTGAAGAAATCGTTGCGTCGTTGGCGAGATATCACAGTTTTGCGTTCACGCTCAGGCTGAACGGGAGTGGAGGCCATTTCGATGTTTTTCACACGCCGCCAACTCAAATGATCACTGTCGAAGGTCAGACTTTTCTTGACTCGGGCATCGAATCTACTGTACTCACTAGGCCGCAGGTCATGTGAATTTTGAAAAACGAACGTGACCAGAGCCAATATTCGCCCAGATTCATAGGGTTCGGTTGAAAATTCACTCAGACTTATTCACAGCTGTGTGTGTAAGTCGCCCTCCCGAAAACAATTTTCAACAGCAGTTATAAACAGTTGGTAACAGGCATGCTATTAACCAATGAAAAATTCATTATTTACTCGGTGAAAAAAGAAAGCACAGTGAAAAATTGTTAATAACTAAAAATCCCAGCTGGGTTCGAGTCACTCGCATCTCGCTTCCGTCGTGCTGTCGGACTTCTCTGGGACACCCCAACCAGGTTTACCGATAATAAATCAAGCAAGAGTGGGGATTCAAGTGATACCCCCCCATCTGTAAGCCAGCCCGAACCCTCGAATGCAAAATCTGCGACATCGTCGCCCTTCTCCTCATCTGTTGAGTTAGATTCGTCGTCATGGGCAGGATCTACATCCTGAGTGTCCCTCTCGGCTGCTGCAATGCTTCGGAGAAGGTTGGTGTCGACATCGCGAAACTTGACAATGGGTCAGTATGGCATTTTCGGTTCACGCGCCTTATTGCCAAAACCCTGCCCGCCGTGATTTGAGCAACTCGGGTGCCAACACCAAACACAAAATGAGACTGACCTTGTGTCCACTGCCACGGTACCAGTGGCCAATCTGGATCATATTGATCAACATTTGTGGATTTTGATATGCACGTAACAGGCTGTTGAAGGTAAATGCTGACCTGGTGCGTTCATCAGGCATTGTATTAACGAGAATCGCAAATATCCTTGTCGCAAGAATCTACTTCTAATCAGATATCTTCAACCTCGAACAAGGTTAATGGCCATGTACTGCGAGAACTCGGCCATGTAGATGTGATTGGAGTATCTCCCACCATTTGTATGGATGGCTGTCCATGATTGGAACGTTGAATGGCCATTCGTTACACCAATAAGACTCGGGCTGGTTCCGAAACTCTGCGACAACGGCTGCTGAACCAATTTCTGTACTAGGAGCGAGGGTGCATCTTGGGCATTGGTGGTGCGTTCAGAATATCTGATCATGTTTCATAACATTTGTTTCAGGAAGTTTTTCACTCTTTCAAAGGCACATGGATCGGGAATCGAGCGGGAAATGGATGTAGAATCTGGATTTCATGCTGGGCTCCAGGCCGAGCCAGACTCGAATCCATTTGCCACTCAGATCTATCCAAACTTCTTCACAAATTTTAACAGCCCAAAGTCTCCCACAAAACCTTGACCAATTATTAACAAGTTATTAACAGCCATTATTAACAGGTGTTTAAAAACACCGATTTTCCAACCGTACCCTGGCCCAGAAGTATGTCGGAGTGCGCAAGCGTGCGCACTGCCGATCACGTACGAGCGTGCTACCCGACCGTATCATGCAGTCCCGGACGCCATTCCATACGACGCATATGCAGCCGATAAAATTTCACTGATACGCGCTTTTCTCGGATACGATACATTCTTTCGTACCTAGATTTCCTTCTACCTACTTCTTATAGTTAGTTCGTGTCTACGAATACTTAAACACGCCGTTTTCGTAGCTGCCACCTCAGTCCGTCTGCCCCGCATACGACTGAGGTGAGCGTCTTTACTTAGAACGTACTGAACGACACGCTTACCTGTATGTATCTTTTCGTCATAGGTGAATATCATATAGGCCGTCTGCCCCGCATACGACTGAGCTTTTCATCATAGCCTTTAATAAAGTACTTGTGTTTGTTCGTCTAAGTATAGTTTTACCATGGCCTGTGGAATCGCTCATCGTGCTTTCCTGTTAGCGGCCTCTTGTTCATTTCGTCATGTACCATGCACTTCAGATACAAGAGGTCCTTCTGAATATCTTCAGTCACTGTCATCCACCTGCGCTACCGGCTCTGGCCAGAACGTGTCGCACGTTCAACGATCCGGCGTTAGATCTACTCTGGAGAGAGTTGGCAGACGCGTCCCCGCTGGTACGCTGTTTACCCGAAATATCCTTTATGTCATCCCCTGGAAACAAGGTGCGAAGATCCTAAGTTTCCGATTTTAGCTCTATCTTATCGTGTCAATGCTCTTCAGAATCTCCCGCCACGCTATTCGTTGAGCAGATCCCCCACACAGGCAGAGTGGGATGTCCTGCTGAGTTACATGCGTCGTATTGTGCGCATGCAGAAGTTCAACAATGGACTCGGCTGGGAATCCATCACAACCTTCTTGAAACCTCCTACCGCTGGGCCACTCTTCCCAAATCTTCGCGCTCTATGTTGTTCATACACAGAGAGGAACATGCATCTTCTGGACAGGCCGTTCCCGTCTTTGGCGTTCCTCGACATGAAGTTCGACAGTAAACAGTTGTTCCAGAACGCCATCAAGTCATTCCCGACTTTCTTCCCAAACATCAGGCAACTATCCATTTATGTCTTCCAGCTTGGTGCCACGTCTATCACAATTGACTGTGGTTTTATTAACCACTGGCGAAGCCTCCAGAATGTGGCCTGCCCTCAAGTTGTCCTCGATGAGGACGCTCTTGTACATCTGTCTAATATGCCACGATTGGGCAGGCTTGACTTCGCACTTGATGATACATTGCCAGCTCTCGATTCGCCCCTTCTTTTCTCCAATTTACACTGCGTGACATTACATTCCGAATTCTTGGAGCTAGTTCCGCGGTTTCTCTCACACGCTCGATTGCCCGTCGTGACACGCCTTACTGTCATCATCGACGACTGTCCTTCCCACAGTGACCTTTCTTCCTTCTTCGCAAGTGTTCGAGCATCAAATGCTAGCAATACCATCGAGGGACTCCGGTTGAACCAACAGTTCTTCCCGCCGGGCAATTTTCAAAGTTCAGCACATCAGAGCGATCGCCTGCTTGTCTTGGAAGACCTGCAGCTGTGCATGGCACTCCACAATCTCTGCCAACTATATCTCGACATACAATGGAACGTCGGCCTGTCGGACGATGAAGTGACCGCGCTGGTGTTGGCATGGCCTCGGCTGCAAAACCTACAAATAAATGCAAACTGGGGATGGAACTCGCCAGGAGGAATGACCCCCCGTGGACTCATCCAGCTTCTGGAAATACGCCGCTCCCTTGTCAATGTTGCCCTCGCCATCGACACGCGGAACTTCGTTGCGCTGCCTGCGAGCGCATCTCCTGCGGACCCCGGGTTGACGGTGACACCCAGGCTTTCCATCAACGTCGCGGACTCTTTCATCGAATCAGATTCTGTTGCAGCTGTCGCTGCTTTCTTCTGTGCCATCGCGATTCGCTGCGGGCCCAGATTCTGTTTCCGCGCGTCGACCTATCCACCTTCTCAATGGAGGCCGGAAGCCTTGCAATACGCGTCGCGCTGGCGTCGCATACGCCATCGGATTGATGAGGTTCTCGGTCGTCGTCGGGAGGAGGAAGTTCCAGACGAAGTTGACTAGTGCAGACCATCTACTTACGAATCTGATTACGTAGTCGTATTTGCGGGTTACATAACGTTGAATACAAGATCGCTGGTGACGAGTTTTCACTTGTTACGATAAGGATGTAAGGAGCGGACCACCTCTTTTGTTTCGTCGCAAATTTTATCAGTTTCCCATACACTCCCTTGGCAAAATGCACCACGCACTCCGGATACCAGAGATTGTTGCCGATATTTTTGACCACTGTTCTATAGCACTCCTCTTCCAGTATCCGAACAAATACCCCCACAACGCTGATCTGGCTGCTCTGGCGAGAACATGCCGTGCTTTCAAAGAACCAGCATTGGATGTACTCTGGAGGCATTTGAACGACTTGATCCCACTTGTTCGGTGTGTTCCCATGGCATCTCGTCGATCGTCCTCAGAGTATACGATCTCTCGGGTGAGATCATTCGAGTGCTTGCCTTCATCTCTTTTTTTGCTGATCTACGGCATAGTATTCGTTCATCAGGTCTCTTACGCCGGCTGAATGGGATGTCTTTCGAAGCTACGCCCGTCGGATCCAATCTGTGCAGTTTTTCGAGACATGGTATCCGAATCAACTTCATTGGCAATCGGTTACGACATTCTTGAACCCTCCTGCTACCGACCCACTCTTCCAAAACCTTCGCACTCTGCGCTGTGACAGTGCGCAATCATACATGTCTCTGTTGGGCTGGCATTTCCCATCACTGGTTCATCTCCGGATCGCATTCAGCGATGGATCTGTGGCGCAGGTATTCCTCGAGTCATTTTCCATGCATTCCCCAAATATCACAGAACTCCATGTCACCTTCGACGATAACGATATTAGCTCTCCGCCGCTGAGCATCAATCCCGGGTATTTGCGCTCTTGGAAAAACCTCCGTTCCGTGGCCCTGGTTAAAATCGCTTTGAACGTGGACGCTCTCATGTATCTTTCCCACCTTCCCACATTGACCACTCTGAAATTCGTGCTGAATGTTGTACTTCCCGCTTCCGATCAATCTCTTGCATTCCCTAACTTGGATGTCTTAAAGTTATACTGGCCGGAATCCTTGGACTTGATTTCGCAGTTAATCTCCAACACTCGACCACCTGTCCTCAGGGTGTTTAAAGGAAAGATCAAGCGCTGTACTTCCAAGCAAGAACTCCTATCTTTCTTCGCTTCTTTCTGTGCGAGAGATAGTTGTCCCACTGTCGAGGTACTCAGTTTGAAGGACCCCTCATTTGGCCCCGAGGTCCAAACTTTCGTGCTGGATTTTGAAATTTTGCAGTTGTGTGTGGCGTTCCGCCACCTTCGTTGCCTCAAGGTGGACATTCAGTGCGATGTGGCTCTGACGAGCAGCCAAGTACTCATGTTGGCATCCGAGTTGCCCAAGCTGGAGAATCTCGCGATAAACGAGTCTTGGGGATGGAACACCGCAGGAGGATTAATCCCACGTGACCTCGTACGACTCTTGAAAGCATGCCAGTCGCTTGAATTCATCTCCCTCCGCTTCGACACCACAGATTACACGGAAGTTCCGGAGTTGGAGGACCTGGAATGCAAGCTAAATGTGGTCCACGTTCTCGACTCCACCCTTGAAGCGCAATCTGTGGCAGCCATCACCACTTTCTTCTGCGGACTCGCGGCGAGGACAAACTGCGAGCACGGTCTTCATGTCCGCATTTGGGATGATGTACCGAGAAGAGCGTTTCCGGGCACGGATAGCCGTTGGGAGGAGGTCAACGGCGCTGTCAGACTCAGGCGGCACTCTGGCCCTCGGCGAGACTCCAAATTCTGAAGTTGAGTCGTTGGAGTGGGAGACAGCAGGCATTCGCTCGTCCGTCTCCTTGACGACTAGTCGCCGTTCTTCAGATGCGTCCATTCATATTCATGTACTTTATCTAGCTGTCTTTCTGTTCGGTTGCGCGTCTTACTACATGTAGCTGATCAATGATATCCATTGTCCCTCAACCTCGAGCATGCTCCGTTGTTGGATCGAGATGCTTTTCTTCCTGGCGTCGTGCAATGCTGGGGCTATCTGAAGAAAAGTTTTCCCAGGCAACCACGATTCGGGCTAACGTAACCAACCGTCACTAACAATCATGTTTCATGACCATCAACTCCGCAGTGCCGTGGCAAAACAACTAACTATAATTTACATGAGTAATCCAAACGCCGACCACACAGATCAAGTCGTTCGTGTACATAGAGAGGAAGCGTGACTGCGGTCCATGCATGATTCCAAACTTCCAATCGCTGTTGTGATGATGACCGACGCCACTGCGTTTGAAGAGCACACAGGTCGAGCGATGATGTGATTCGAGGAGAGGCAGTGCTCGAGCGTGTCCATTTCGAGTCGAAACATTCCAACTCGACACGTCACACCCCCATGGTTGAAGAACGCTGCATGATCTTGTTTTTGGCCTGCGTGTATACCCTTTTCCAACGGCGCTCATATACACTGGAAACCTGGGCCGACAGTATTGAGGGCTGCTCAAACTGCCCAACAACGTACAAGCGAAAATCGGGAAGAGACGCGATGCTAGCAAAGAAGGCGGCGACAGAAGAGACCGATCTTTCTTCGAGGACAGAATGAACGACACGAAGGGTAAACGGGCGGGGAAGCGTCGGTCCGAGGCTCTCGGGCGATGGGACGAATTGGACGCCGCCTCGGGTATCCATAGCCAGAGCTAAGTCGTCAAGCGCCGGACACGTCCGTAAAAGCTGTAGCAGGCCGTTTGCGGTGATCCCACTCGGTCCGTTCCAGCCCCAGGAGGCATTCACATAAAGGCGTCGTAGGTATGGCCATGCCGACGTCAGCGTGAGCAAGTCGCTGTCCGTCAGACCTACGTTCCACTGGATGTCGAGGTCAATGTCACAAAGATTGCTGAACTCCATACATGGCCGCAAGTCATCCAGGCCGAGAAGCTGTGGGGAGTGCACCTCGGGACTCCACAAGTGATCCATATTTAAGCTGAAGGACTCGATGGAGCTGCTAGCCCCGGACATCCGAATGCTCGCAAAAAATGAAGAGAACTCCAGCCGGGAGGGGCACCAGGGAATATAAGCAATAAGCTTTGTGGTGGCAGGCAATTGGACGCGAGAGAGAAACTGGGAAATGAATCTCCAGGATTTAGACCTTAACACCAAGGTGTCCAGACTGGTAAAGACGAGGGGAGAGTCGAAAGGTGGGAGTGGAGCATCTAGTGTGAACTTGAGGCTGGTTAAACCATCCATGCGAGATAGATGTATGATCGCGGCTGCATCCAATGGCATGTCAGAACACAACACATCCTTGAGATTTTTCCACCCGCAGATACAGTTAGAAAATGCTTCGTCGAGGGAGTCAGAAGAGAGGGGCTCGAAGCTTATAAATCTGACATTTGGGCAGAGCTGTGGAAGCGCCTGGAGAAAGTCATTCATGCCAGATGTGTTTCGAAGCTTCCACTCTACGGTAAAAGTGACAGAAAGAAGCGACGGGAGGGGAAGACGTAACAGATGCACAGCGATATGAAATCCGCACATTAGCGAGCGAAGTTTCGGGAAGAGTGGCTGACTGGTAGGCGGATCTGAGAGAATACTAAGGGATCTTTTGTCGAGCTCAGTAGCATCCCAGTTGCACGATAAGGATTGAATGCGACAAGTGTATCTTCGAAGGGTATCCCACTCGGTTCGAGTGAGCCGTCTGCGAAATGAATACTACAGAGGAATTTGAACGCTGCTCATGACAAATGCTCGTAACATCTCACCATAGCTTTTTTAGATAGCCACTGAGATGCTTCTGGGACACATCGAGCGAGAGGTGTTAGATCCACTAACTCTGCCCATAGTACGTCCAACGCTGGGCTTTCGAATGCGCGACATGTTCTCGCCAGGGACGAAAGATCGACGTCATCACAGTGGAGGAAAATGTTGTTGAGGATCTCTTGTATCTCAAGTGTGCGGTGCATCTGAGTCCTGACTGGATGAGATGGACTTGATCATGATTTTCCCACCTCTCGGATGCCTCAGGACCAAGGTGCTCGGTATATGTACCTGCGCAAGACTTACATATGCCGACCGCTAGTTATCGGCATTCTCAACTGATGTCATACACGTGACAATTCACCCGTATACAACAAATACGTATACAAGTGAATTCCCCGCCCGGTGGCGATTAATTGGCGTTGCCTAGTGACGTCCTCTGAGCATACACCTTGAATTTTTCTTCAACCTCCCATGCGCCAGACCAGTATTCGACGGTACACCGGAGGCGGGAGTCGGTTCCCTTGGCGCGTTCGTCTGCGATCTTGCGCTCGAGGCCGCGGAAGCGGCGGCAGAGGGCGACGTCTTGGCTGTGGGGTTCAGGTTGGTCCCGGTAAATGCGCGACCCAACCAAGGGGGGCCTTACCTCCGAAGACGCAGGACGGCGCAGAAATCATTGGCGCCGTCGCCGATGTAAACGATCCGGTCAAAGTGGGAATGGGCCTCGAGGTAACGGGTGAGCTCCTGGCCTATTGGTGCCGCGCATTTCAGCTATGGGCGAGGATCGGGGATCGACTGATCCGGGAACGGAGACGGTAGAGAGGAAAACGGGTCACTCACGCACCCTTGCACATGTTTGCATCGCACCCGACCTGGCATCCGTGTTGTGGGCCATCGGGAGAAACGCGTCGACGGAGGACGAGGTGGTTTGGATTCTCAGGGTCGGAAAAGTCGGCCGGGTTAGTGATGATTGTTTCGAAGCAGTCTCGAATGCCCTGGTGCTACGGGATGAGACGTGCGCGATCAGTAGGAGCGCTGCGTGGGCAGAAAGAACGGGCACCTGAACGATGGTATCTATGAAAAAGGTATTGGCGTTGGAAAGGATGAATATGGTGGTATCCAGGCTGGCAGGCTCTTTGAGCAGCTTGATGCCGCGCTTCATTGCGGGGTGCTGCGTGCCGTGGATAAGTAACCCGTCGACCAACTATACGCGAGGAAAGACTCACGAATGGGATGAGGCGCATGGCGTTTTCAATATCGGCCTTTTGTATGCCACGTTCTTTCTTGGACAGTTCGTCCAGACATTCGGTACTTTGGGGGGAAACGCATGACGACGATCTTGAGAACGATGACGAGTGGCTTATCTCACACGAGGTCCGTCCACTGCACCGTCGCCCCGGACGCCCGAGGGCGATCTCTCATTTTCCTGCGCAGGTCAGGCGCTAGGACTTCAAAGAGCCAGCGGTCCGAGTCCTGGTCTGCCATGGACCTGTAGGGGGCGTCAACGAGTCTTTTTTTTCTCCGTTCTGCGTGCGACTGGCCAGTCAAAATCGAATACGACGAGCTGTTTCTTGGTGGAGGCCATTGTAATGGTCGTGGTTCAAGAGACGGCTGTAGCCGCGCGGGGCTTGTTCCCGGTCTTCGACTCGGCCGAATGCCATCCGTCGTATGCACCGCCAAGGCGTCCTACAAGAAACTCCCGGGCACGCTCGAGCTCACAGACAGCCACCTACAATGGACCCAGGACGGTAAAAAAGCACCCTCCGTGCGCGTGCCACAGCAGGAGGCCGCCTGTGAGCATCCAACCCCTCGTGCGCGCGCGTGCCGCTCACCACCCTGCCGACAGCGCTCTTTTGCAGCAAAGAAGGCGCTGCGCAGGTCCGACTCAAGCTCGGCCTCGTCAACGACGATGCGGGGCACAACTTCACGTTCACGGCGACCCCGCAGGAGCTGGCCGTGTCGGAGAGGGAGACCTTCAAGACGGAGTTGACCAACATCATCGGTCGAAATCGCAGCAGCGGCCTCTTGACCGCTGGAGCTGCTCTTGCACCAGCGCAGACGCCAAAAGGACCCGTGATGGCCGCCTCGACGCTCTCTGCCACGCCTGCTGCGCTTCCCGCCTCGAGAGCCTCAACGTCGCGTGCCACCTCCGTCGTGAGCGATGGAAGAACGCCCATTCTGTTCGGACAGGATGCAGCGACCGAGTTCAGGCTGCGAAAGCGCGTTCTGTTGGCGAACCCAGACTTGTTGTCGTTGCACAAGGACCTCGTCATGAGCGGTCAGATCACCGAAGCGGAATTCTGGGAAGGGAGAGAGGTAAGTTGTTCGCTCTCTTGTTTGCCGTGGATATGATGCCCATCCTCGTCAATTATTCTCTACCTCTTCGCCCGTAGCACCTCCTACTCGCAGAGGCAGCGACGGAAAGCCAAAAACGTGGCCGTCCGGGTCAACTCGTAGATCCTCGTCCGCAAACTGTGGAAGGTGGTGACGTCAGAATCGTCATCACGCCTCAACTCGTACACGACATATTTGAAGAATTTCCCGTAGTGGCAAAAGCATACAACGACAACGTACCCAGCAAGGTGATTGCTCTTCTCCCACGCGCACATAATGCTGACCGTGCCTCTAGCTCTCTGAAGCAGAGTTCTGGAAACGCTACTTTCAGAGCAAACTATTCAACGCGCATCGAGCATCCATACGTTCTTCGGCGACACAACATGTCGTCAAAGAAGATCCGATATTCGACAAGTACCTCGAAAAGGACGACGACGGTTGGTTGCACTACCATTGATTTACAATTACAGGACACTTGTTTACACGGGGGTAGAATTGGAACCTAGACGACCGAGAAACGAAGTATCAGATCTATACATCAGCCTTGGCGCCACACTCGAAGATCACGATGAGGTAGGCTAGGCTCCTACTCCTCCGCATATAGTAACACCTGGAATGTTGAACTCACCATTCACAGACAGGAAATGAGAAAGATATCACTATGCAGGCAGGTCGTCAACGCGGTGCACTACCGCTGATCCGTAAATTCAACGAACATTCTGAAAGATTGCTCAATTCTGCGTTGTGAGTAAAACTTGCCGTTTTACCCGCGTTCCTCATCGGTCCTCTGGTCGCCAGAGGTGACGACGTACCACGTACTAAGCGACGACGGACGGACGGTGGGGGCGGTGAGGTAATGCCATGCTGTGCGATTCTGATCGTTACCTGCTCAATCGTGTTCAGAATCCCTATGCGGAAATTGAGTTGGACGATCTCCAAGACTACGAAGCTTCTCCTGGGATACTCTTGGAGATGCAAGGCCGACAACGATATTTCGAGGGGCAACTAGGCAGGGCTGGGGCCGCGAATGGTGGAACAGGGAATTCATTGGAAGTGACCGACGTGCAGAGCGCTTTCGGGGAACTTTTAAACAGTATCAGCGGGTGGGAAGGGCGGTTCGGTCAAGTGAGTTTTGCTCCCGTTAGCGTGCGGTTGATCCTCAACGGCCTTTTGGCAGTTGAAAGTAGAGAAAAAGGCCAGCGAGGCGGCGTTGCTGTCCATGACGCAGAACGTCGCCGCCCGGCTAGATACCAAGACGAACAAGGGTAGGTGGTATCGTCCCACTCCCATTCGCACCCCCTCTGATCGCCGTACGTGCAACAGCCGACTTCCCCCCTGAGCTGTTCCGCCAACTCACGACGTGTCAAACGGCCGCGAACGAATTCCTCCGACAATTCTGGACGTCGATGTACCCGCCGCCGTCCGACCTCCCTACCCCTTCGTCTACGCCCGCACAACGGTCGGCGAAAGCAGCCAAGATGGTGGGGTACCTCGGCAAGACGCACGAAAAGGTCGATGCGCTCGTGAGAGCGGCGGTCCTCGAGGGCGTGGAGGGAAACAGGGTCGTTGTCGTGAGTGAAGCGTCTCTCGTCCTTTTTTTTCAGGGATGCTGATCGTTGGCTCCACTTGACCAGGCGATGAAGCCGCTGATGGACGCCGTCGAGCATGCGTTGGTAGCGCATCGTACGAGGAGCGCCGGGGTTGGAGGTGGGATTTCTCTGGAGAAGCCTGGTGTGGCCAAGCTGGTATAAACATGGCCATGATGGCTGGACGAACGAAAGTACGTGTACATTCACTTAATGTTCGATGATGGTCCCTGGTCCTCGAGGGGGTTACTGTGATACAGATCATTCATGGTAAATGAATGGGTTGACGCGAGCATGATCTGCGAAGCCTTGGACTGTTCGATACTTCGATCGTTGTGCAGGTCTGCCATGGACGGCCCTAAAGTCGATTCGCCTATGTTGTAGGGTAGATAATGTAGAACCATCCTTGAGTGATTTTTATGCCGCTGTTTACACCACCAATTCCTCGACGAGTCATTTCCTTTCACCCTCCAGTGTCAGGATACTTTCCGTTGTCTTACTTCGACTTGGCAGAAGAACCTTATAATTGGAGAAATTGGTATCAACTATATATTGTGATAGCTCATCGATCATCTCTGGTATGTTCCTGGAGAGTTGCTTTGGATATACACGACCTCGTGCATCTATCTTGCACGCCTGCACTCAGGCTGCCAACGCAGCTCATCGCTGCTTCATACAACGTGATATAACACGATGCATTTTGGGATTGAATCACAGAATGAAATGAAAATACAAAATATTGGCATGTGAACTACATACTACTGTACCAAAGTGATCAATTCGTTTTTTTGACGTCGGATTTAATTTTTTCATGATTTTTCAGATTTTGAGATCTTCCGTGGAAGTCACGTGATGACGAATCGATCATGTTGGTACTCGGCCGCGCTGCATTTCGTCAACCACCAAGGCAAGACCTAACCGGAATTATACTACATAGGTCCGAGCGGTTGCCCGCATGTGTCCTAAGTTGACCGACGCCAAAAAAATTACTTCCGGAATTACCTGGGGTTGAAATAATTCCTCCGGGGGTTGCGGGATGAGTTCGGAGAATCGATGTAATTTGGATTTAAATTGACCGGATACGAAAATTTTTGATTTTAAAAATTTCAGGAAATACAAAAATTCTAAATAATTATCGGTCAGTGCGGGATACCTGCAGGGGACTGATCATGTTCAGATGGTGCAATTCCGGTCAAGTTTTGCCTTTGCGGTTGATGAAATACAGTGCGGCCGAGGTCGAGCAACAAGTAAGTAAAAGTTCATGCGCGGCCAACTCGTGTGAAATTGACAGTAACCGGATGCTCGGGCGAGCCTCGGTCTTCGCAAAGCGATACTGTAACCAAGTTACTGAGGGTGGGAAGTTTGGTAAGCTCGAGTTCTCACCTCGAAGATCGGAAGAAGCTTCAAGAGGACGAGAGCAGGATGACTCAGTAACCTTTGCGACACCGTGTAGCTCAGCAACGCACCTTACAAAGCTC
>JBBPLT010000219.1:0-41397 GCA_038089955.1 Strobilomyces dryophilus
TCATCCCCACAAGCTGGTCCGACGTCAATGTTGCACAGCCTCCGTACTATTGGATAGCGCCAACCGGATTTCCTGGTATCGACTGCGCACTTGTGTTCCAAACGGAGATCTATGCGATTCAACTGACACTGCGCTCCAAGCACCCATCACCAATTAATGGTTTACTGAAGCTGCGAGAAAACTTGCTGGAGGATTTGAGGGACCTTCCTTGGAGTGTGCTATTTGTCGGACATGATGATTCCTCAGCCCGGACAATTGCAAAGCAATGGCTCGGTAGGGTACCCTTCCCGACAAAGCAAGCGCCATTGGCTATTGGTTGGTCTGCACTGGATCCCGTAGTCCAGGACATCCCATGGAGGGTATGCAAGCTAGTTGATTTGTTGGAACTGTTCTGATGCCTTTATAGGAGTACCGCAGTCAACCCGAATCTCAACACGGTGAGGATACTGAAGAAATGTTGATGGAAGTGGATTGAAAAAGGACATCTGTGGCTGTCAATAATCCATGGGACCATGCTGTCCTGACGAATGTTCATTGTGTATGAAATTGTTACAAGTGCCTCTTGGAGCTGTTGCGCACTAATGACAGAATGGAATCGATATGATGGGGTCGAAATTCACATCGTCATCGGTCTTCTTTCGGCGGAGGCTGACGGTGGTACTAGTTTCTGGAACCAGATCAACGTAGGTGATTTGCTCGTTCGAGGCGAGCGCGGCTGACGTCCACCCATGCAACCCTTTGTCGGCTCGTTAGATCCCAAGAAGTTCACACCCGGGCGTCGATCTTCCAATGCTGTCCGTTCTTGTTCGCAGCCAGTGCGTACTCGAACCCCCTCTTCTCTGCGACGCGTCTGAACCCGAGACAGTCTGCGCTATCTTGTCTTGGACAGTGAGAAGTCTGACACCTACCCGGTGGTGATACTCTTCGCCAAGCACTCGGTGGCCAACGCGCTCACCAACGGACGGAAGTCTGTCGAGCTCTGTCGGGCGTACATCCTCATGAGCATCTACGCCGTACCCGCGCGACGATGGGAGGAAGACCGGAATTGGCTGTACACAGGTCTCGCAGTTAATTCTCGCTCGCACCATACCTAACCCACGTGTCAGGCCCGCCACGGATTTGAATTTACATCATGCGCCGACGATGGAGCCCCAGACGGAACGCCAGGAGCGCGAGATGTTATCCCATGTTGCGCGTAGACCCGCAATGTCGATTCCGTTTGGTACCGTTGTGAGTATAGTATTCTTGTATGTGTTCGACTTGAGCGTTCGATTGAGCACGACATAGCCTCGTCAACTACTCGCGGCTGGTCGTATTCGTTCGGGTTACTGCTCCCGAAAAGTGTTGCCTATGGACTTCGGACGTCGTTGCCCAAGCACGAACCAGTGCATTTTCTCCATTCCTTGCTGGTGCCCCACTCAGAAGTAATACTGGATGTAGAACATTGGTCCATCCAGGATGCTCGTCTATGAGAATCCGTCGGTTGTTCGCATGACGCAACCACGCATGTCGAAGACTTTCGCAAAGCAATTTTGGACCCAGAATATTTTATAACGCTCCTATGCATGGATCTGGATTCGCTCTACATGTATACTACATATTTCGTGCCTACTCTGCTCGATATCATACAAAACCATACAATCCAACCAGAGGGAGGGGTACGTTATACAAAAAGACACACACCATCAAGCCGCGAGCGAACGTTGGCATAGATCAATTCCCTCGCCATTTTCCGCCTGAGAGCAACTACAGCGTCTGTGGTGACCGACTTGTCCCGAGCGTTTCGCACTATCGCCTTGTCCGTATCTGTCATCTCTGTGCGCAGTCTTAGCTGGTTCTTCTTGTCGCAGCGTATGTGGGTGTTGATCAACCTTTCGAAATTGCTCGAATGAAAACAAGGAAGACGACATGCGAGCTGCTCACTCCAACTGCGTACCAACCATTAAGGGCCTTTCAATGGTTGCTCCCGTGAATGCAGAAGTCATCGTGAAGGGTTCTTTCTCCTTTGCGATCTTCATAAGACCATCGAGCATGGGGAGGATGGACGTGACGGGGAGTTTGGTGTCGATGCTAACGAATTCGACCATTCCGAGGCGTGTATTACGGTATTCTGGGATGCCATCGAGTCTTTCCCTCTCGCGGCGCCACATCATCTGGAGCATTTCCGCAAGAGGTGGGTGTCCAGACCTGCCCGGAAGATGGGAGGAAAGGTGATTGACCTGGACCATCCCTTCCATCTTCTCGGTGACAAGATCGTCTGTGAGTAAGAGTTTGACGAAAGAGCATATGTCGGAGGGTTCGATTGCGACCTCGACATGGATCATGAAGGGATGTTTAAACCCGATCTCCTTTTCGTCGTCGTTCAGGTCCAAGTCGAGTGCAGCGCAGACCTGGAGCATGTGCGAGAGTGTGATGTTACAAACGATGTTTTCCACGAGGTGCCGAATGCCTTTGCGACGCTCGGAAGGGGAGCACCACGGCTTGTGATGCGGCCTAAGTAGCTCGGGGTGGTGAGCTCCGCTGGATGACAAGAGAGCTTCTGAAACATCTGGTATACATACCAGTCTTTCTTTTGGCATGCCTCCGAACAGTACCACGCGCCTTTGCACTGCGATATAAAGTAGTCAATCATCCTTCATGAAACAACGGGCTGATATAATCACTCTTTTGCATGTCCAGATCCCTTCCTGGGTGAAACAAGCCGTGCACTTGTATTCACCAGATCTCTTGTTGGCCTTGACGACCTCCCTCGGGGTAGCCACCTCATTGAAAGTCTCTTGATTGGATGGATGAATTGCGTGTATGAGTACGATCTCCCTCTTAGCGTTCATCGTGTTGGTGGTGAGAGTGGGAAGAGCCGTTGAAGACTTGCAGAAAGCTTGAAGCCGCCATACTTATTAGGGATCTTTGTTCAAAAGTAGGGAAGCAACGCGTCGGAGTTTTTATCTACTTACTATCGTATGTAGCACGCGAACGACATTTACCAGCATCGACGGCTTGCCTCATGGACGGTTTGGCTACCAGACTACTGTCATCCCCCAGCATTTGTGAACTACGACTGACGCAAGTGCCTGGGTTGACGCGAGTGCCAGGGGACGACTGTACGCTCTTTGCTAGTACACATGTGAACACTCACACTACTACTTACCTGGTGACTGCCGGGCATTCTACACAGGTGCCATCGTCTCTCGAGAAACGAGGACAGGCTTGTCGTCGTTGACACGACTCGGACGCTTTAGCCTCTGTTTTTGAATTTGCTCGTCAAACCTCTTCCAGAGGGACGAGCATCGTCATGACTCTGGCGAGCCGGGTTGCGCCACCGGCCGAGGACTGGTCTCCTGGTCTTGAGCCTGGAAAGAAAGCCGCTGTCTCGGACCAGAGGTCATCTCACACTTCGATCCAATGTCTTGGAAATGAACCCAACCTACGGATGATGGACTTGGTTTCTCCTTTTCAGCATTACATCTCTGACGCGCTGGACACCTGCTATCCAGAATTCTAAGTCGGGGCCATGGCGATCGACCCCGCTGGTGACGATGACAGATACACCGTCAAGACATGTAGCAAACATGTATGCATGTATGTATGTACACAACGACCTGAAAAAAGTAACCTCCATCAACTGGGCAATGTGCTTCTCAAGAACCGCCCGGGACCTTTTGGAATTCCCCATCTCTCAGGAACTTGATACTGACGCGTCCGGCCGGCAAGTGGGCCTCCGCACCAACCCCGGACTTCAGCGTATGAGCGTGTGCATCCGAGACCTCCCTGATCTTCCCGTCGGTGACACCAATGAATAGGAACCTCCATGGCAGCACGTGCAGGGCTGGCGCGGACTCCCACATCCTACCCATGCCTTCTTGAGGATGGCGCTGCTTACCACTGGTCGTCTCCTGCAACAAATATACGCAGTCTGCGGTGACCAAGACGCCATCGATACCAGGGATGTCACTGTGCTCTGGAAGCCAGTAAGAGGGGACATGGGGCACCATGTCTTTGAGGTTCACTGATTGAAGCCCAACGAGGATGATCTTCTGGGGGGACTTCATATCTTGGTCATACCAATGGACGGTGATTTCTTTGACGCGATCGAGGTGGGAGCGAATGGCCTCCTTGATCAACTGGTTTCCCGCGGCACAGATGGACATGGCTTGAAAGAACTTCGCTCTCCGCTCGTCGGCATACGGCCCCTGTCCGAGGCTAGCGACTGTATCGAGGACCAGGCATGTGAGCCAGTGCGTAGGAATGACTACGCAGTGAGTGGTACGCCCGTCGATATCCTTGCCCTCGGGTTTCATGACGAAGAGAGTAAGCATTCTTATGTCATACGCGTACAGGCCCGTGAAGTGGACCAATCCGCGTGCAACAGACTTGGGTCCTAGAACAGCCATGTTGGCCGCTTCGATGGCATTCGTTTCGCGGAATCCAGCTCGGCCATCCATCCTGTATAACGCTCGAATAGCAAGAGGAACTGGCCCCCACTTCTTTATCAGATCTGTCGCGCGTTTCGTCTCGTACCCAGAAATGTGGCTGCGTGGACAGATTAGTGAGAAGGCTGCGTTATAAAGACGAAGTCACTGACACAAAATCGAAGATCTCTTCATCAGACCAAACGTCCATGATATACAATCGAACTTCCCAATTTGCGGTCCACTCCTCGTAGCGCCGCCGTTCCGGTGGTGTCGTTTGAAAAACCCGGCCACGAAATTGGAAAGCGCGTGAACGTACGAACACCGGGGTCTCGATATGACTGTTGCAGTCCGAAAACGCCC
Source organism: Strobilomyces dryophilus (assembly GCA_038089955.1). Taxonomy (NCBI): domain Eukaryota; kingdom Fungi; phylum Basidiomycota; class Agaricomycetes; order Boletales; family Boletaceae; genus Strobilomyces; species Strobilomyces dryophilus. Next base: position 4,773 of record JBBPLT010000219.1, read on the forward strand.
ATATACCAGGATGGGCCTCCAAGTCGGGCACAGAGTCAGAAATTGTGACTCCATCTTCAGAAAAGAGGACATAGTGCTGCTGATTGAAAGGGAGTTGAACGGCCACCGGTTTCTTCGAGCGAAGCCGTTCAATGACGGCGTATACGATGAAACATGCTTTCCCTATGACTCGTGATAAGTCAACGCAAACTGTATATGGCGCATCTCACCTATGCCTGGTTGTCCGAGGATGCAGGCCCCGTTCGCATAAATGCCATCTTCGACTCCTAAATTTTTCATCGCCAAACGATATTCCTCCACGATGAGGAGTCTTGAAAGGCGAACGGAGTTGCAGAAGAGTCGCACCGCATCGAGATGCTCCCCGAATTCGAGACAGTCGACGGTCCGTGAGCCCGACTCCAGCTGTCTGGTAATGCTTTGTTTGAATGTGTCTTCCGAACCCCATACTGCGGCCCTAAAACGTTCTAGAATCCCGTGCGCACGGGGATATGCATATGGCAGCACGGCAGTTGACATTGGGTGTCTCAGCAATAGGGGCTGGTCAGTCACTAAATTCCCACACTTCACATCATCGTCACGGTCATGTCAAACTCACTACCCAGTTCCTGGATGACGAAACATGGTTGCGGGGGATGCGCGGAGTGGACGCCGAGATGCGAAAGTCCGATTTGAAACGTCGAAATTACAGCTCAGTCGACGAATCTCATTCAGTGAGGGCTCTCAAACGACTGACACGGAACGTATTAAAGAAGCAAGATGTGTCGGTCGTCTCATCCATGATGAAGCATCTGGCTTTTTCTCTCCACGTCGTCGCAGCAGCTGCAGCGCAGTACACATCTATCCCTCGAGAAACGGGGACAGGCTTGTCCTCGTTGACGCTCGGCGGCCCCGCGTCGATTCCTGACAAATGGGCGACGCCGCCTCTCAACCCATCTCTTGCCAGTTTCAGCATCGAAACAGTCTCTTTTGAGGAATACCTGGGCAACGTCTCGCACCCGAACTTGCTGTCCCTAAATCTGTTGCAAAACCTCAAAGAGAGAGCGGGCGTCGCACCCGAGATACGCATCGGTGGGATCACGGCCGACGCGGCGACGTGGAACCCGGACCAAGACGTCGCGGTGTACACCCACCTCCACCCAAACGGAGCGCTGATCAACATGACGCTTGGGCCTCCTTTTTGGGATTCGGTCAAGCTTCTCCCAGAGGGAACTCGCATTGTCATGACGCTGGTGAGTCGCGTCACGCCATCAGTTGTGGACTGGGCTCAAGCTTAGAAGAACTTGGAAAGCCTGAGTTACGCGGGCGCGTTGAGCATGGCCGAGGCGGCCTGGGCAGCTCTCGGGCCGGAAGTCATCTCGCGCTTCGAAAGTCAGACCCCAATATTTGCCATAGTCACGCTGACCTGAATGTTTTTTGGTACAAGTTGGAAATGAACCCGACCAGTATCATCTCGGGTTGGACGTCCAGAAATACACGATGTTCTGGGAGGTAGGCTCATAGCACTGTTTCACAGGCACAGATGACGGACTCGGTTTTCCTCTTCAGCCTTGGTCAGTGAATATATCTAATGCGCTGGACATCTCCTATCCAGAATTCCAAGTCGGGGTCACGGCGATCGACCCGCTCTGGCCATACAACACTTCTCAGGCAGAGGCCCAGTTGGACTGTGTCAGCGCGCTCGCTGCTGGTGTCGATAACGGGCACACCATCAAAACGTGTAGCGAACATACATATCAATACAGTGTTGGTGCTTCCGTCCGGTTTCGAGCTATGAATTCACCTGATTCAGGTCTGTGACTCAACAAGAGCAGCCGTGGCTACATTGCCCAATCTGGTGTGTCTAGTGGATCTTCGTGTCGTCGATTGTGCGTTGATAGATACTCCTTCAGGTCAATCACACTCGTCTCGCCCGGTAAGTGGCAGCTCCTGAACTTTTCTATTTAATGACTCTTCCTGCAGGTTTCTGGACCTGTGGCAGCCGCGTATCCACGCAGTTCGGTCGCAGCTTGGCCCCGATAGCTTTGTGATCGGTCAGCACTCTCTTTCGGGACTGACTCTCGAGATTCATTTTCTTTGTCAGGCGAATTCAACTCAGTGTCGTGTTCCGGCAAAAACAACGTAAGCAACACCTTTGGGCAGGCTATGTGGTTGGTACGTTCTCTTTTTTCGAGTATTTGGCGGAAATTAACTTGGGAGTCTAGCTTGATACTACGCTTTACGCAGCCTCTATTAATGTTTCACGGTAAGCCTCTGGGCAACTATGAGGTGGGTGTGGTTCAATGAGCTCTGGGCAGTGTATATGTCCATCAAGGGCTTGCATTTTACAACCTCTGGTCCGTATCGAGAAGACTCAGGTTTCGTATGCACTCATGCCACGCACAGGGACCCTGCTAGAAACAAAAACGGTCCTATCCGAGTATTTCCGTCGTATTCGGCGTACTTGTTCGTTTCGGAGCTGATAGGGGGGTCGACGTCGCTCCAGTCCGCCAACATTTTCCCGGGTAGACAAATCAACGGATCCTCCACCACCGCGGACGGCGACCCTTCCGCGGGCCAACTTTCAGTGTACGGGTATTGGGATCAGCAGAACCCCGAGTATCCCCGCAAGCTTGCAATTCTCAACATCGAGATATACAACTCAACGGCGACATACGCTCGACCGAACGTCACCGTTGACTTCTCTGCTTACTTGGCATACCCTGGACAGGTAGTGACCGTGAAAACGATGATTGCGCCGGGTGCAGAGATCAAAGATGCGAACGTGACGATGTGGGCTGGACAGGTGTTTTCGACGGGGCTCGCAGAGGGTGAATTGGTGGAGGAGTATATTACGAACGGTCGCATCGAGGTTGCAGCGTCGTCTGCGGTCCTGGTTACCTTTGAGTAGAAATGATGTGAAGTGGAGCTATAAATCTGTGAGAATCCGACGTCATGATGAAAACACTGCGGACCATGTCCACGATGGCGGCCAAAGTGCCCATCTCAGCGCTCCCTCTGCCGCCTCCGTCGCACGTTCTCACCCACAACCTCACCCCGGACCCCAACGAGCCGACCCCGTCCGCGTTCATCCACGACGTGCTGCGGAACCGCCCGAGCATTCAGCGCCGGGCGCGCCTGCTGCCCCCCGAAGCCCACTATGCCTATGTCTCGCCGATGCCGCTCGAGTTCCCCTACCAAGTGCCGCCCATCCCGCCCGAAGGCATAGACGACAAGGCCGCGCACATCGAGAACTGGCTCAAGGTGCACGAGGCGACCCTCCCCGTCGACCCTACGTGCGCTCCGGACGGCCCTAGCCCGAACGGGCTCACGAAGCTGGTCTCGCAGACGCGTGATCAGGCGCGGACGTTGATCGCGTTGTCGGAGACGTGTCTCCGGGACTGTGTACCGCACTTGGACGTCGGGGACGCGTTCGAGGCGCTCGGGGGTCCGGCGCTGGTGTCCACGCAGGCCCAGGAGGGAGCGGAGGAGCCGGACGCGCGCGCGGCGTGTTTGCGCCAGGAGTTGGTCGACGTCCTGGGCGGACATGCGGTGCTCATGTCCGCGGACGTTGCGGCGGAGGGCAAGGGCTACGCGCCGTGGGCGTTGCGGTATAGCGGGCATCAGTTCGGAAGTTGGGCGGGTCAGCTCGGGGACGGACGTGCCATCTCGATACGTGCGTGTGCAGTTTGGTGCGTCGGTGGGGACGTGCTCACGATCGCGACAGTGTCGACGCCGCACCCGTCTCGAGAGGGCGTATCGTACGAACTGCAGCTCAAGGGCGCAGGTCGGACCCCGTTCTCGAGGACGGCGGACGGACTGGCCGTGCTGCGTTCTTCGATCCGCGAGTTTCTCTGTTCCGAAGGTGAGTCGGCTCTCCACCTGAGTTTTCCCCGTTCATGCACCCCATCAAGCCATGCACGCCCTGTCGATACCCACCACCCGTTCGCTCGCTCTGGTCTACCTTCCTGAACTGCGCGTCGCACGCGAGCGGATGGAGACGGCGTGCGTATGTACCCGCGTCGCTGAAAGCTTCGTGCGGATCGGCAATTTCGAAGCTCTCTCTCCAGCCGCGAAACTCTTCTTCTTTGGTGGCGGGCAACAAGACGCCGACTACGACGCACTGCGCATCTTGGGAGAATGGGTCGTCGAGAAGGTGTTGAAGCTCGACGTTGACGCGGGCGGCGCGTGGGGCAAGGCGTTGGTGCTCGAGGTGGCGCGCAGGAACGCGCAGATGGTTGCTGCCTGGCAAGTGTATGGGTTCATGCACGGAGTCATCAATACGGACAAGTGAGTCGTTCGAATTTCCTCTTTGCGTCTTCTGACGCAGCGTCAGCGTGTCCATTATGGGCCTCACGATCGACTATGGTGGGTACTTCATGCTATTGACATGTCTTGATTCTAACGTCCATGTCCAACACAGGACCGTATGCCTTCATGGACGTCTTTGACCCTCATCATATTTGCAATCACAGCGACTCTGAAGGACGATATTCGTACATGGTGAGAGAGCGAGTCTACTCGCGGTCCGCCATCTAATCTGATGTCCCAGCAACAACCTAACATGATGTGAGTACCGTTTCGTCTGAGTGACCCACCGTTGCACGTCTGCAGTATTTACGCCTGCCGCGCCTTGCTCAATGCACTCGCCCCACTCATTGGCGCCGAAATATCCCTCGGGAACCGGGCCGTCAAGAACGGTTGGGCAGCAGACGCGTCGGCGGAAACCATCCAGTCGTGGCGCGAGACCGCCCTGAAGGAGACGCAATCTGAGATGGAACGCATCCTCCAGGAGACCTGCGCCGTCGAATACAACCTCCTGCTGCGCAAGCGCCTCGCCCTGCGTCTCAAAGTCGATGCCGACCAGTCGCAGATCTTTCAGCCCCTGCTGGACATGATGGAGCACCAACGACTGGACTTTCACGGAACGTTTCGGCGGCTAGCGGGGTTCCGACGGGAGATGGTGCGAGACGAGAGCGAGAAGACGGACACGTTGGAGGCATTCATAGCGGGGCTGCTTCGGGGGACGCCAGAGCCAGACCTGCTGGACCACGCGCGGGCGACAGAGGCGTGGTTACAGTGGCTCGAAAAGTACGCCGACCGGATCGATCGCGAGGCGTCGGAATGGACGGGGGAGCCAGACTACGACGTGGCGCGGAACGAGGCGGTCAAGGCTGCCAACCCGCGGTTCGTGCTGCGTCAGTGGCTCCTCGAGGAGGTGATCAAGAAGGTGGAGACGGATCCCGAGAACGGGAAACGGGTTTTAGCCAAGGTGTTGCAGGTGCGTGTTTCTCGCGGGTATGGGGCCGAAATGTGACTCGTTTGTAGATGGTGTGTTCCCCATTCGAGTCGTGGGGTGCCGAGGGCGAGGACGCGCCCGACGAGGCTTTGGACCCAGAGATTAGAGAAGAGAGGCGGTACTGTGGCATTGGGGAGAAACGGTTCCTGGGCTTCCAATGCAGCTGCTCAAGTTGAATCATGGATGTTTGAATTGCAAGCGGTGTTGTACACGATTGTGCGCTATCAAGACCTTAGAGACTGACCATACTTTACTCGACCAAGTACGACGCTGGACGAACATGCGAGACCCCAACGAACACGGACGTCGAAGAACGTGAGCCATACATTAGTGAAATAAATACGGTGAAATAATTTCCCGGCATCATACATAGGATACTATCTACATGTATGGAGATCACAAGGGCTCGACTAAACACAAAAGGGCGGGGGTGGCAGGGGCGCCAGGCGAGCGATAGCGCTCGAAAAGGCGCGGCTGGGGCGGCAGGGGAACGTTCGCATTCGAGAAAACACACGAAGGGCACCAGACGAGCGACGGGAGTGGGGTAGGCAAAGTTTTTTGGCGGTCGGAGCTCCATCCGATTCAGCGCCATACGGCCTAGAGTCGTCGAACCGGCCAAAAAAGTTGGTGTAACCCACAAAAAAACCTCACCGAGTCGATGTTTTCACGTCGATATTTGTATTTATTTCTTTGCCTTCTTTATGTAAAATAATTACATTCGTTCTCGTGAGGCGTGGAAAACCGCTTTCTGTTTGAACTCCAAGCGCCCCTATTACTGAGACGCCCCCGGAATGCCGACTACCGAGTCACCGTATCCGTTTCCATATATCCCCGTGCGCACGAGGTTTTAGAGCGTTTTAGGGCTGCTGTATGGGGTTCGAAAGGCATATTCAGAGAAAGCATTGTCCGACAGCTGGAAGAGTCAGGCTCGCGGACCATCGACTGTCTCGAATTCGGGGAGCATCTCGATGCGGTGCAACTCTTCTCCAACTCCATTCGCATTTCAAAACTCCTCATCGTGGAGGAATATCGTTTGGCGATGAAAAATTTAGGAGTCGAAAATGGCATTTACGCAAATGGGGCCTGCATCCTTGGACAGCCAGGCATAGGTGAGATGGACCGCACATAGTTTGCGTTGACTTATCACGAGTTATAGGCAAAGCATGTTTCATCGTATATGCCGTCATTGAACGGCTTCGCATGAGGAAACCGGTTGCTGTTCAACTCCCCTACGATCGGCAATACCATGTCCTCTTTTCTGAAGATGGAGTCATGGTTTCTGACTCTGCTCGATTTGAAACACTATCCAGATATATGGGCGTTTTCGGATTGCAACGATCATGTCCAGACCCCGGTGTTCGTACGTTCACGCGCTTTCCAATTCCGTGGCCGGATTTTTCAAACGACACCACCGGAACCGTCGCGCTACGAAGAATGGACCACAAATTGGGAAGTCCGATTGTACATCATGGACGTTTGGTCGGATGAAGAGATCTCCGATTTTGCGTCAGCGACCATGTCATTACAATGCACTCACACTAAATTGCTCACGCAGCCACATTTCTGGGTACGAGACGAAACGCGCGACAGATCTGATAAAGAAATGGGGGCCAGTTCCTCTTACTATCCGAAGGTTATACAGAACGTACGGCGAAGAAGAAAATCACGAAATGAATGTCATCGAAGCGGCCAACATAGCTGTTCTGGAACCAGAGGCTGTCACACGCGGATTGGTCTACTTGAGGGGTCCATATGGTTGTGACCCAAGATTGTGTGCTCTCTTCGCCATGAAACCAAAGGGCAAGGATATCAACGGACGTACCACTCACCGCGTAGTCATTCCTACGCATGGGCTCGCATGCCTGGTCCTCGATACAGTCGCTAGCCTCGGACAGGGGCCGTATGCCGACGAGCGGAGAGCGGCCTTCTTTCAACCCATGTCCATCTGTTCCGCGAGAAACCAGTTGATCAAGGAGGCCATTCGTTCCCACCTCGATCGCGTCAAAGAAATCACCGTCCATCGGTATGATCAAGATATGAAGTCCCCCCAGAAGATCATGCTCGTTGGGCTTCAATCACCAGTGAACCTCAAAGAAATGGTGCCCCACGTCCCATCTTACTGGCTTCCGGAGCACAGTGACATCCCTGGCATCGATGGCGTCTTGATCACCGCAGACTGTGTATATTTGTTGCAGGAGACGACCAGTGGTAAGCAGCTCCATCCTCAAGAAGGCGTGGGCAGGATGTGGGAGTCCGCGCCAGCCCTGCATGTGCTGCTATGGAGGTTCTTATTCATAGGGGTTGTCGACGGGAAGATCAGGGAGGTCTCGGACGCACACGCTCATACGCTGAAGTTCGGGGTCGGTACGGAGGCTCACTTGCCGGTCGGACGTGTCGCTATCAAGTTCCTGAGAGATGGGGAATTCCAGAAGGTCTCAGGCGGTTTTTGAGAAGCACATTGCCAAGCTGATGGATGTCACTTTTCGTGTACACACATGAACGCATGCGACTCCTCATATCTCCCATGTATCCCGCGACTCTGCACAACTTCCGTCACTCGACCATCAGAGTTCGAAGCTGAACGACCATGCGAAACTCCAACGGATGCGCCAACTTGGCCACGATGCGTTCTTTGACCTGAATTCGCCTGTATATCCCGCCGGGTTGGGATATCAACAGGTGTGCCACGAACGGCTGCCGCAGTGGATGAATCCCTTCGTCCTCGGCCGAGGGCCGCCCCGTCGCCAACGATTGATCCCACACCCTGAATATACACAGATACTTGCTCTGCATCCGTCCAAACCCGAACCCGGTCTGGATCGGCTCTGCCAAGGTGACGGTGATCGGGTGCAACGACTCGGCCAAGACGTGATACTGAAACACCTTGAGCTGCCTCCCCGCGAGACCCGCCGCCTCGCGCGCGTCCGACGTCGCCTTGGTCTCCTCCACGTCCAACACGCTGTACTCGAGCCCGTGACAGTGAATCTTGGCCCCGGCCACGTAGTTGGCGGGGTGCTGCGCGTTGACGCCGACGCGTTCTTGCATGTTGAACAATCCCACGCTGAGCTTGTCGATCCCGCGCTGTACCTCGCGCACGCCCGGCACGCGGCGCATGACGTGGGCGAGGCGCATCGTCGCTGGGACCGGGTCCACGGTCGGCGGGGCGAACGGGTCGAAGCACGCGGGGGAGGCGGCGAGGAGCGAGTTGGACGAGGGGAGGCCGGTCCAGTCGAAGAGCGAGGGGTCGTCCGAGGTGGCCATGATTTCGACCTGGAGGCGGTAGAACGCGCTGGCGCCCTCGCCGTACATGACGGGGAGGTGCACGCCGAAGACGCCCATGAGGGAGTAGGCGACGTCCTCGACCTCGGTCGTCTTGCGGCGCGCGGCCCAGCTCATGCGTTCTCGGATCGTCGGGGTGCGCGAGGAGGGGTCGAACGCGGTGAGCGAGGCGTCGCCGATGCCGGTGATCTCGGTGATGAGTTGACGAAAGGCGGGGGAGGATTTGTAGTTGTCGACGGGAAGATCGTCGCATACGATCAGCGGCGTCCAGTCGGACTGGAAGAACACGAGCCGATGCGGGGCGATGAGCTCCTGCAGTGTCCATCCCCTGAAGAACCAGACGCTCTTTTTGAACGCCTCGATCGCATTGTCGGACACGTCGCCGAGATAGACGATCGTGAGCGCCGACTTGCGATACCACGTGAACATGGAGAGGATCGACTTTTGGAGCTCCGAGGTGCTGTTCTTGTCGATGCAGCACGTGTCCGACCACGCCCAGCGCAACCCGCGCTCGCGCGCGCGACGACAAAAGTGTTGCAACTTTTTCGTCCCGGAGGACTCTGCGAGCGAAAACACGTCCGAACCGTCGACGTCCCTGAACAACGGCTCCACCGCCTCCCATCGATGCGAAAACATCGCGTACGCGAACGACGCCTTGACCGCCTCGGTCATCGCGTCTGGATCGGACGACGGCACGGTCGGCTCGAAAAAGGGAGCATGTTCCGCCTTGAACCGCGCCTCGATGACGTTGCGGTCGTATAGCTTGCCGTCTTCGGTACAGATCAGACGGAGCGGCATGTCTGATTTGGTCTGATCGATCAGGTCTTGGAGGGAGAAATCGGGCGCTTCGTCCTCGAGCAGGGCCGGATCGAGCGTCTGGGATCGAGCGAGCGAGTCGCCGCCCGATTCTTTCGAACGTTTCGTCTTCGAGGGGGAGGGTCGTCAACTTTGGAGGAGGACGTGGGCGCGGGGGGGACGCGCACGCACCTGCGATATGAACGAGTCAGGATCTGAGACGGCTCTGACGACCGTGCGTCGAAGCTGGCGAAGCTGTTTCGCCATGGTCGTCGACTATCGTCGAGTCCTGGTCGACGAACAACAGACCAAGTCAGGAGACGACCCGAATCGAACGGCTGCGTGGACCCACGCACAGAGCGGTGGGGTGAGGATGAATTGCTGGAAGCGATCGGTACGTTGAAGGAAACCTCTTATCTTGTTGACATGCGGACCACGGCCTTGTCAGCCACGTCCAGGGTCTGTGTGAAAGATTGTTCGAAAGCGGGTTCATGGGAGCGGCACAGGGCAGGGCACTGGAACCGCGAGGCAGACCGCTGGCGTACCCCTGTGGTACTATCAGATGACACTGATGGCCGATCAATCCCACGACGATTGGAGATCAAAGGCATGTCCACGCACATCCAGGAATCTTGCGATGGAGCCTGAGTACACCAAAAAAATGCGCGAGTGGCTCGAAACCGATCGGTGCCGATAGTACCTACATCCACGATCTCAGCAGAATCAAACTCACCTACACAGACAGCATCGAGCTGATAGTTAGTGTGAAACGCAGCCTGGCCCCAGTGGCTCAAACTTTATAACGACCTTCTTCGGAGCCTCACTCACGAATGGGGAAAAGAAGTACCTTGCACGGAGCACAGCACTGAGTCACTATCATATAAAGGTTGCACGGTTGCATCAATTGCAAAGACAGTACCAGTCTCACTATATGAATCAGTGCGGGATGTATCCGGCGTTCATGAAAACAGATGGAGCTGCAGCACACAATCACACGTAAAAAGTAAAACAAGTAAGAGCACGGTGCCACGAAATGAGTGATGGCGAAACGGAAGACAAGGTAAGCCAGTACCAAATCATGGCGTGCCAGATGATGAGAAGACCGAAGCGCGTCTTGTGGCAAGAACAATAAGCAATAAAAAAAAGTACGTACACAAAAACGTCAGAATGCGTACATGTTGATATGGCACCATGGAGACCAATTGTGTTATAAGCAGATGTAATGGTCAACCGACGTTGAGTTGCGTCGGTGGGTAGGGGAAAGCGGTGACGCTGACGGCGGATTCGCCGTCATCTGCAGTGAAACGGGAGTAGACGGATGATTGCATGGAGATGATTCGACTGCTCGCGACGGGTTCTTGAAGGGCAGCAATCAAGGACTGGATCGCAGCGTCAGAGTCACGCGGCGTCTCTGGATCGGCGAACGGATTTCTGCGTATGTCTGGAAGTGCCGGGCGCCTGGCAGGCTGATCTCGGCCGCTGAAGAAGGGGTTTTGGCCTTTCGTACTGCTATGCTTGCTCTTGATAGAGCTCGCGCCGTCTCCAAAGGGGCTGGGAAGCCCTGCGTCCTCGAGCAATTCCGAGTTGACGTGCACCACTTCCGCGCTTTCCCAACGATGGGGAGAAGATGCCGTAGCAGGTGGAGTCGCCCTTTCGGTAGCCATCCTGTGTGGCGAGGTGGCGCTGGCGAAGCTCGAATGTAGCGACATGAACGACTCGGCGCCGATGGTCTCGCCGTCCCAAGAGATGGGATGGTTCGTTTCCGAACCGCGACCCATGAGATGTAGGACGGGAGGAGGTCGAACTATATTGGCTTTCGCACCTGCGGCGGCGCCTTGTGATGCCATTTCGGCTGCCAAGCCCGGATGGTACTTGGCGAAATGTTGCATGGTCCCGACAGACTCGCGATTGTGCGTCTCTGACGACTTCTCGCCCGAGGCGTTGCTGATAGTGCGGTGGAACATGGCACCGAGGGTTCCGGATGCAGGACGCTGCGTCATAGACCGTTCTTGTCCCTCCCGCCGGTCGGCATCATCGTTCATCCGCCTCCAGGGTTCCAGATGTGAGCGTCGTCGTGAAGCATTGTTGGCGGTGTTGCGATACTTGGAGTATATAGTGGATTGTCTTTGGCGCTTAGAGTAATAAAAGGCCAATAACACTGCGAGCAGGAGGGCAGCGAGGGCGGCAATGCAAGCACCAATCACCGTTCCCAGCGAAATTTGACTGCCAGACGAGGCAGAGGATGAGACGGAGGACGAAGGTGAGGCGGTGGGCGTCGTAGATGATTGAGTGGCGGCGGCGGATGAAGTTACGGGGGTAGTGGCAAGGAGGGGTATGCCTGTTTGAGGCGAGTTGGAATCGGAGACGGCTGCGGTGTTTTCGGCGAGCGAGGAGCCAGTGGGACTGGGGTCGCTGACGGTGACAGAGCCGGAGAAAGGAATGTCCACATCACGCTTGCGCACCACCCTGTTCTGGTGGGGCAACATGAAACGCAGTGGCGAGTTGAAACGAGAGAATCAAAGGAATGAAATGCACAGTTTCCCCTCACAGAAGGGATCGGCCGTACTAAGTACAACACCTGAGGGGTATGAAGGGGGGAAGGGGGCGGGGGGCGAAAAAGTAAGATGAGTCTGGGAGCCGGACTTTGGGTGGTGGTATCAGCCTTCGCTTCCGTCAGTTCTCGTGTACGGCGCTTCGATTCAGAGGCGCCCACTCACGGTAATGAACCAACTTTGGACGGAGAGGGCACACGCAAGGACGCCGCAGGTCGAGGACGTCGTGCCAGACGACGAAACAGCTGGTGTGGAAAAGAACTGAAAGGGCGTTGCGATGGCACTCTGGTTCCGAGACGACAAATATAAGTATTCGCGTGTGCCGTATCTAACCGGATGCCAGTGCCGTGCCCTACTGGCCCTGCACCCTGCGTAACAAGTCTTCGTACTCTGGAAACAGCGACCGCGTCATGACCGCGACAAACGACCTCAACGTCTCGCTCTGCAACACCAGCTCCGCAAAGTATGGGTTGCCTCCCGTCGTCAGGGCGTTGGCGAGGAAACCGTACACGGTCAGGTCGATGCGCGAAGGAAGCTCTCCACCATGCAAGTACTTGTGCGCGGCATACTTGGCTTCGAGCGCATCGAACGCTTCCCTTTGCAGACGTTGCACCTCGTCGCGCGAATGCCGCCCCATTCCGGCAGAGTACAGCACCCCGGTGACCCTCCGACGAAAGAACCACGGAATGATCGACCGTACGGGCCACGGCACGTCGCCGAACGTCTCCTTGGCCGTGACTGCGTAGTTGTCGTCGATGTACCACCGGTCGTACACGATGGCGGGGTACAACAGCTCTTCAACGTACGCTTGAAACGCCCTCGATTCGGCTTTCTGAACCGCTGTCAAGCCTGCCACTTCGTCTGGATCCTTGACGAGGCAGTTCTCCACCAGGTACTGAATGATGAAATGCGAGTCGGGAATGATGTCCGTCTTGCCGTCATGGGTTATCTCCGCGTAGGGCACCTTGCCCTTGGGGGCTTTGAACGGATACGTGTCGCGCAGTTCGTATGGAGTCTCGGTGTATCGAAGGAACGTCTCCAGCTTCTGGCAGAACCCGGAGGGACTGGGTTGATTGGGCTTCTTCGGCACGCCTAAGAGCACGACGCGTGGCGACGTCGCCATCTGTCAGAGTCTATTTGCCACGCACGTCAACCAGGACGGCCGAGCCGAGCGGAAATGGACAAGGACGAACCTGCTGATTTACTGGGAGTCTTCTGGGCGTGGTTGAACGACCGCACCCTTATAGGAGGGGCCGACGGATGACGCGTCCGTTCGGCTTGCTCCGCCCGCAGCCCAGCACAGTTTCCTCGGCTTATCGAGGGCTTGACTAACCCTGCACAGGGCTGGCGCCGCATGGGTACCTCAAGGACCGCCTGTTGAAACGCGAGCTGTCCGTGTCTCTCATAGATTCTTAGTAGAATCTATGTAGTCCGTCTCCGGCCCGGCCCGGCTGCGTGAGAATGGCGTGACCGATCAGATCCACGCGAGTCAAGTCCAGTGTCCAATGCCCCACATCACCGTGCTCTACTTCGCAGCTGCGTCCACCTGCACGGGTCTCTTTGAAGAGACCGTCGCGCTACCTAGCGGAGCCACCACGTCCCCGGAGTCCACACCCAATCCCGACCCCGAGCTTACGTTCCCACTCGCATCCCTCGCAGCACTCCTCGTCTCGTTGCACCCGAACAAAGGCTTGGACAAGGTCCTCGAAAGCAGTCAGTGGAGCGTGAACGCAGAGATGGTGCCCGAGTCGGACGTGAGATCAGTGTTTTTGCATGGGGGAGAAGAGGTTGCTGTCATCTGTCCAGTTTCGGGGGGATGATCGTCGATTGGCTTGGATCGCGCCGAGCTGGACAGGTGACCTGGTTGAAAGTAGAAAGAAATAGACAATGGACATGTCGAGGATGCAGCAAACTCTAGTTGGGAGGTACTGGCTACTCCCACGCATATCCCGAGTTCGAGCGTGTAGATCGATAGGTCCTGCGCCGTCCTCTGTCTCGATCCAGGAGCACGCCTGTCCATCATGTGTAGACTTGATCCAAGACAGGTAGTTCCAGCCTCACCCTCGAACGTATCGTCAGGATCACGCCCGCCCGCCTTCACGGCGCGCAGACTGACCCCTAGCACATTCCTCATCGTAGAATGGGACGACGCCTGGGGTGAACACCCCTTCATTTACGCCAAGATCGTGCCCGCCACCCACACCATCCTGCTTCTCGACACGGGATGCGGCGGACGAACCAACAACACCCACATCGGCCTCAAAGACCTCCGTACGTTCGTCGAGACCGTCGTCGTGGACGACAACGGGGGACTGCCTCTTAATCCTGGAGGAAAGCTGTCGTATGTCGTGGTACAGAGCCACTGTCACTACGATCATATTCGTGGGTAGAGGTTTAGCCTTGCAAAATACACCTGACAAGGATTTGGAGCAGTGGGCGTCGAGGCGTTCGCGATCGACAGTCCCATCCTGGGTTCCAGTCACGACCCTTCCTTCACTTCACCCGAAAATCTCTCCAAAAATTCCTTGTGCGACCAACGAGACGTTCGCACTCCGTCATACCATCTCGAGCTCGTCCCTCATCTCCACTCTGTATTATCGACCTCTGAGCGGGTGCCTCTGGGCATCACAGTTTTGCATACCCCCGGACATACACCGGACGAGCTGGCACTATGGGACGAGAAGGAAGGCATGTTATACGTCGGCGACACCCTCTATGAAGACGAACCCATCATATTTCCCGAAGAAGGCTCGCTGCCGACGTGGTTTGCGACCATCAATGAGCTGTTATCTTTCGTCCGAAAGCAATCGGACGCTAGCCATGTCAAGATAAATTGCGGGCATGCGACGGCGATGAAGCCAGCCATCGACGTCCTCGAGGCAACAAAAGGGTTTATGAATGACGTGATTTCGGGGAAAGAGCCGCTGAGGGTGAGGTACCAATTCATGGGTGTTTGGGTGGTCGAATATAGGCAGCAGTCTGGCAGGTTTTCCTTGAGATGTCCGGAGAAGCTGGTCTTGGAAGCGAGAAACGCTCCTTGAGTCATAGTACAAAGACTGCACCTTACTGTATTGCGGAAGACGATGCATTTATCGCTTTCCGAGGATATCTTTCTCAAGCTGAGCTAGGAATGCGTCGGCGTCGGAAAGTTGACCCTTGGTGGTGCTCGATTCTGGAATTTCCGCACGTGAAGTGGATGCAGTGGCCTTCTTCTCCAGCGCCGTGAACGGATCGTTGGCCACAAACATAGCCGGAGGCGTCGCGGAACTTGAGCTCGCCCCATCCTCTTCTGATGCCACCTTTGTCTTCCTGCGCTTCGCCTCCAGCATGGCCCGTCGTTCCTCAAATTCTCGTTTGCGCTTCTCCAGCGCTCGACTCGTAGACTGACCGCTCTCCTCGCGCATGCCTTCCACCTCACCGGGGAGCACGTCAATCGCGCCGAGATCTTCGCGCGTCTGTTTCGTTTCTTCGCGCGCCGTTCTCAGCTCCTCCATCTGCTTCTTTCTCGTTTCATCGTCACCAGAGAATTGGTAGAATGCAGCGCCCTTCGCGCGGACTTCTTTGGAAGCATCGTAATGCGATGCGAGCGGGTTGTTGGCCTTCGCAAGCTCATCTTGCACAGCCTTGACACGCTCTGCCGAAGGTTCGTACACGGGGAAGAAATTGACGGGGTTGTCTAGGATAACGAAGGTCAGTGACGTGGAGATCGATTTCCCTACGTATATACACGCACGGATAACGTCCCTGTCATACGCATAATATGCGTGAGACTCAATGGACAGTAGAAAGCCAGAAAACTTACGCGTCGTCGAGGTCCTCCTCTTCGCCTGGCGATTTAGGAAGGAGATGACGCGGCACCTCTGAACGTCTACTCGTCCGCAACCGCCCGAACTCGTCTTCGTATTCAATGACAGGGTCGTCCTGCGCCCTGAATGAACCTGACGCACGCGGAGTAACGTGGTAAGAAAACACACCTCTTCCTCACCGGGTCTCGGAACGGTCAACGACTCGTCCACGTCGTCGCTGTCCGACTCGTAGTGATCAGCAAGCTTGGCGTCGAACTGCCACCGCGTCAGAACTCCGTTGCCTCGTGGCGAAGAGGAGGAGAAGAAATAAAATAAAAAACACGCACGTCCACCAGCAGAGCGTCGTACTGCTTGTCGTTCAGCCCGCCCGACTTGCCCTTCATCAACTTCTCGTACACCACGGCCTTGCGCTCCAACGCCGCCCGCGCGGACTCGACCGTCACCTTGCTGATCGCCTCGAGCTCGACGTCGCGCGCCGAACGGCCATGCACGCCCTTGTTCGATCGCGCCCATACCGTCGGTTTCTACAAGGTGCGGCACACCGCATCGTCAAACACGTCGACGACGTTGAGAAACGGCTCTGGTGCTCACCTTGTCTGGCCGGGTCCGCCCTTCGCCAGGAACGTACCTGGGACCCCCCGCCGCTTTCGTTCTCGCGAACTCGTCTGACTTCTTTGCTAGCTCGGTCTTGAGATCGAAGAAGGAGCTGACACTGACACCTGAAGCCTTGGCCTTGTCCACTGGGGCCATCGAGGACTCGCTCTCGGTATCAAATGGCGACAACCACGACGGTGGTAAACTTTGGCACACTTGTTACTAATAGGCACGTGACAATTAGCCCCTCTGGTACGCAGAACGACGCGAACATCTGTATCTAAGAAAGTATAACAACTGTGCATGTCCGAACTTGAAAATATTATGTAGATAAGAACGAATGCGGCTAAATACAAGAGGATGGGATCTTCTGTGTGTTAGACAGACAGGTGCAATGACCAATGGACTCTATATTGGCTTCGCAAACCTATTTCCGAGTCAGGTTCCGAACGGAAAGTCCAGGAAGGCATGCAACAACGCACGTGGCGTCAATCTGTTTCACTTGCGGGAGAGACAGCATGATCTTTCGTCGGTAATTTGCACCTTCCAATTGTTGGCATGGATTGCCCTCGAGATAGATTGTTTCCAACGATGTCAGGTGTTTGAGTTCTGATTCGAGCGCCTTCAGATCAGGGATCTTGTTGTTATTCAACTGAAGTAAGAGCAAAAAGTTCAGCCAGATGTTCCGCCCTTGTCAAAGCACACCGACCCAGAGTTCTTCCAGGGATTCCAGATGAGAGATATTCTCCAACGCAGGGACGAAATTCGTGCCGAGGTCCAATGTCTTGAGCTTTCTCTGGAGAAGGGCTCTTGTTCGTGTCCTACGTTGTGCCGGTGCCACTCACATTATGCTCGAGACCTTCTATTCTCTCGATCCCATTATGGCTAAGATACAGCTCCTCGAGGCTCTCTAATTTCTCGAGGTTCTCAATCTTGGTAATACGATTTGATTGGAGAGATAGGATCCTAAGCTTCTTGAGCTTGTCCAGGTTCTGGCGACGTCGGCAACTCAGTATAGCGGTCAACGGCCAGCTATTGCTCATACCTCGAGTCTCGGAAGTTTGTTCTTTCCCAACCATAGCTCCTCTAGGTTGACCAATGCATCCAACCCCTCAATCCGCTGCGCAGAACGTATCGACAAAAAGCCCTTTCAGCACCACGACATCACAGGAACCGGGTAACGCACCCTGATTCTATTACCTCCGAGTTCTAGACTCGTCAGCGATACAGACGCGTCAAGGCCTGTTATCTTTGTTATTCTGTTCTGTACAAAGTACACCGTCCGGAGAGATGGTAGGCGAGCAAGGGCGTCCGGTATACTTCGTAGTAAGTTGAACGAGAGATCCATCGTGCTATCGACGCCACAGGTCAGCGTTTGTTCACCAATGCGAAGACGACGCCTACGTCAACGAGGACAGTTCGTCCAGCGCATCACCGACCGTCTTGATCTTGTTGTCATACAGATCCAGTTCCTCCAGCCGCTGCAGTTGACGAAACACCGCTGGATCGAGGAACGACACGGCGTTCTGGCGGAGACACAGCCGTCTCAGGTGTTTCGCGAAGCGCTGCAGCCGCAGTGGCACGAGCGAGTTCACCCGGGCATGCACGAGCTCCAGATCCTATGTCCCCAGCGTCGGCGATCATGCAGGAGCCCCTATACGGAGAGACAACGACGAATCACGCACGTCCGCGTCGTCCGGAAAGTCTTCGAGGGGGTCGTCCTCGTTCTCCTCCAAGCCTTCTTGTGCCGATTCGTAGTCGGAACCGTCGTCGTGGTCCTCTCCAGATGGCAGTACTACGCGTGCAGTTCGGCTAGCTCGCATAATCAGCGGAAAAGACGTCAATTCAGAACAACGTTCTCCTCACCGTCCTACGACGACGAAATCCTTCTCTTCTCCGGTCGAATGTACCTCAGCATCTGACTCGGACATGACCGTAGAAGCTGGGGTACCGAACGAATTACGTAATGACACGGTGAACTACTTCCATTAATGGCATGATGGACTCACTTCAGCAGTAGCTTCGGATGTTCATTGACACTAGTATTGCTGGCGCTTCCAAGAGACTCCGCGTGGGACTCGGCCGGGAAAAATACCGACCTGTAGACAGTCAGCGCTAGCACCCGGACTCGCTCCACGTCCCTGCTTGCAATGACACCACTCTCGACCCTCGACTCGAAGCTCGGCTTTGGAACCTGACATATATTGACATGGAAGGGCTGACCGCGACGGATAAAGTCACCGGCGCAGTTTACTCGGTATATTCGGAGAGCAGAATCCATGACAAGCAGGATTGTTTCCGATTTGTGCTTACACCGAAAGCCCAACTGTTCAGCACTTCACCACTCTTCCGATCAGGAAGGCAAGAACTGCCACTTTCTCTGAGACACGTCACCGAATCTCCTGCATGCCTGTCTACCGTGACCATAAACGGTGCAGGGTTCGCTTTGCGGCTCGTAGGTTGACTGACTTCAATTGGCACTGCTGGACGATTATGTTGATAAATTTCGCATTAGCTGAGGTGTCTCCTTTGGAAAGGACATTTCTCCTCGGTAAATGAAGAAATACGTGCAGCCTTCGTTGGTGTTGTTATTCCTCCTCCGCCAACTCATGACGACACAAGCACTGCAGCATTCTCGCATCGGCCGACTTCAAATTTGCCCACCTCTTCTGCCGTTATCTCCCAAAATAACCTCCGAAACATTGCTATCCCGCCTGTACCGAGTCACTCAGCAGAGGAAAAAAATGGATGCAGACCTACCTGGTGAGCTTGAGTTGCGAACGACTTGAGTAATGACACATCTGAATGATCATTTTGCCTGTGATCCTAGAACGTACAGGCAAACAGGCAGACGGTTGCATTTCATCCAACAAGGCATCCGCGCGACAAACCGCCTCACAAGCTAGAGACATACAGAATGTAATAGAGATTGGATTACGCGATGCCTCCCATTTACTTTCTGATGGTAATCTTTCATCACTGATGATTTGCATTCGCGCCGCAGGACCTCCAAGCAAAATAAATGCTCTAGCCCCTGAGCCAAGGGAACCACCCACTCGACTCAGGCTGTTGCGAGGCCAATATCTGCTGGAGGTCCTGGCATGCCAGGAACTTAGCGGACACATCGCCCGTTGCATCCTTTTAGACCAGCAGCATGAGCATCCTAGTATGTGTATCTCCTTTACCATTTCTCACTCATGCTTCTGGGCCCAGGTGCAGACATCGTTTCCCTGGAGCGCATCAGCCCTGAGCGTGACGAATTCCACGTTCCTGAGGAATTCATGTCTTGTAAGAATGTCATCCGCCACTTTCGAGCCCAATTTCTAGACGCGTGATTGCTTGAACAGCAGAAAGCAATTGTGAATAGGTTACGCCACATTCATATCGAACGCGACACGTTGTATGACAACCCACTTACTGGTCATGGGACTGCGGAACACGTGTGGTCTCGGAATGGAGCGGCATACCTACCTTCGTCGGAATGTCGAGCCTCGCGAATCTCACTGTGCCATACCGATCTCAAGAGAGCAGGTGGGCAGCCGCTGCTCTGCGTGTGTTACACTGTTGCTATGGTCAAAAATCTACATCATGTTACGCATTCGTACCAGTCGTGATATCTTGCGAGGAACCCACCACTCGAGGACAGCTGAGTCGCTTCATCCAACCATCCCGTTTCCTTGGAACCGGGCCCGTCGGTGAAAGAAGGGCACGATGCGCCATCCAACAATGCGCATCATCACTGGGAGTCCCAGAAAAGGGTGAGCCCCTCTGGTACCATGTCACTGTCACGTCTCCCCGCGAGACGTTAAATCCGTCGCCGTCCATGTTCCAACCCAACCAGGTGGGAACATCACGAAGAGAAACAGGATGTTGCAGTATAAATTTGCGAGACGATGTGATGCTTTCTTAAACCTGTGACTTGTGGACGTGCGCATGTGTGCGCCGATAGGGGCACTGTCAACTTTTGCATAATGGCTGTGCTTCCAAGTTAGCGGCGCGCCGGATTCGCTTCCGACTTGCACTCAATTCAACGCTGCCACCTACTACTTATCCTAAGCCAGCCATAGGCGGTGGAACGTAACATGGCGCCGTTTGATGCGCCGACAACGGTGCTCAGTGGATTCAAGGAACGACCTGAATCATTGCTCGTGCAAGGTGGTTCCCACTTGCCCACAAGCACCCCTTGCTAACGGGTTTACAAGGTGACAGGCTGTATATTGGAACGGCAATCGGAAATATACATATTTACGACTTGAACGAAGGGTCTGATATAGGTGTGTACATGCCCTGTCCAATACAGCTCGCTGGCGGCTCAGGTCATGCGGGTCGATCAGCTGAAGGTTCAAACACGACAGCTAAGTTGGTCGAGACAAAGACTGGGGTATCGAAGAAAGCCATAGATCAGCTAGGCTACATCAAGGTTGTAAACTCGCTCGTCGTTCTCTCTGGTTCGTGTTTCTCGTGTCGTTCACCATACCCATTCTTATTCATTCCAGAGGCTCTTCCTACGCTGTACCCTCTCCCTTCGTTTTCACCACCCACGAGGCTCATCCAAGCGAAGAGTGCCTTGTCGTTCGCCGTCTATTCGAGCGTGCACAATGACGTTCAAAGTACTAGTTCCCCTGCGTCCGGTGGCTTCTCTGGTGAGGTGGGGACTGGTCCGTTGCCAATACCAACTGCGGCGACGACCCTCATGGTTGGATGTCGTCGAAAGGTAGTTGTGTATACCTGGAGGGATGGGAGAGCTCAAGAGGTGAAGGTGAGCTAACCAATGTGTATACAATGACTCCGCTTGTCTCGGTTCGCTCATTGTAGAATCCCTGTGGCTAGGAGACGCCACTCCCTCACTCTCCTCGTGCTGTAGCGTTCTTGGATGCCTTCCACGCGTGCTTTGCATACTCTCCTACTGAATATGCGGTCTTTTCCTTGGAGAACTCCACAGTCGTGGACGTCACAATGCCTGCGCCAATTCCTACTGCTCCTTCGTCATCGGCACTAGGGATGGGGACGTTCTCTGGTTTGTCGAGCTACATGAGTCTCGGCCTGGGAAGCAAAAATGCGAAACCTGGCCTAGCGAGGGTCGCTGAGGGAGAGGTTGTCGTCGTGAAGGAGAGTAAGTCCAGATGGTTCTAATTTCGGGGATTATGACTGATGGGGCTTTGATAGACCAGGGCTTCATCGTCGACGTGGATGGCAGGACGAGGGATAATAGCATAACCTGGCCCAGTCAGCCCGAGGAGATATGTGAGATTGTTGCTCTTCACCAACCGTTGTCTTGTGGTCTAACACTAGCTTTGGACGACTCTAGCGTTTGTGAATCCGTACATATTTTCCATCCTTCCAGCCGGCACGGTACCTGTCCCCTCAGAACCATCAAACAGCATGTGCGATGTCTCCATCCCTACTTCCCCATCGCTGTCACAGGCCACCGCACCTGCACAAATACTATCGACTTTTTTCCAGGGTCCAGCCATCCAGGTTATCTCATCCATTAACATGCTCCCAGTACAGACTATCGCATTCCCTTTCCCTCAAACAGCCGCCTCTCCAAGTAGCACAAATCCATCTATCGCCAATGCGTCACTGAGGCTGCTCACCACCGACGTCATGGCATCTCATCCCAGTATAACTCCCGTACCATCTCCTTGCATCTTTCTCATCTCTACTCCCCTCGACCGGACGCTCGCCGCCTCGGAGGGAACTAGCATTTGGAAGTTTACAATGCGTGACTGGGATGCCCAGATCGAGGAGTTGATGTCTCGAGCGTCCTACATTGAGGCATTAGCCCTACAAGACCACGTGTACGGCCCCAGTCCTAGCCCAAGGCGGAATCTCATTCTCACTCTAAATGCTGTTTCGCAATTCCGGTCTGGCAAGTACGACGACGCAGTCAATACGTTCTTGGACCTCGATGTCAATCCTGCAAAGGTCGTCGCGTTATATCCCGACAAGGTTGCTGGACGGTTGGCTGTGAAACGGGAGGAATGGATAGCGTTGTTCGGGGGCCCGGCAGCCCCGGCGAAGAAGAAACTTGATGGAGGGGAGGATGCGATGTCGACCAAGTCGAGCGACGGGGAGAACAAGGATAGTGTTGGTGTTGGAGCTAGCAAAGACAAACTCGTGGCCGCAATCTCGAGGTCTCCCTCCCCTGCAAACTCCATGAGGGCCCGGACAAAAACGAGTTTCGGTACCTTGTTGCCTGCGGCGGTGTCTAAGGACGACGACGTTGTCTCGTTGAGCGGAAGGAAGAAGGGCAAAGTACTTGGTACGTGTGGCGATCTGTGTCGCTTTCATACTCAATCGTGCCACCTTCCCGCGCAGACGACGCCACGCGTTCGTTGGAGACACTCTGGCGCTACTTGACGTCCCTTCGGCCCAAGCTTGCTGGCGCGCTCGCGTCTCATCACATCACCCCCTCGCAGTCGCATCTGTTCCCTACGTTGTCCTCCACTTCCCCAGCCTCCCTCTATGCGCTACCGTCTGGCGTCACACTTACAGATCTCACCGAAGACGAGCTGGTTAAGAGAGCACAGATCGTCGACACGGCGCTGTTCAAGAGCTACTTGATCGGGAGACCGAGCATGTTGGGCCCGCTCTGTCGGTTGCCGAATTGGTGCGAGGTGGAAGAGGTGGAAGAGGAGCTGAGAGCGCGAGATGTACGTCTGATTTACGCGGATTCGCGAGAGCGGGACCCCCCTGTGGTGCTCTGATGAGAAACTGATGAGTACATTTCGTGGAACACAGAAACACGCCGAACTTGTTTTCTTGTATAACGGGAGGAAGATGCATGCTAAGGCCCTCAAGCTGCTTCAGCAGTATGTATTCCGACCTAGTACTTCGACCCGCAAATAGGACCGGGCGCTGACCTTTTGATGTCCCCAAATAGACTCAGTGATAAAGAGGATGACATGAGAGACAAACTTGGTCCTTCTATCTCGTATCTGCAGAAGTTGGGTCCGGAATACCTGGACCAGATCTTCCAGTCTGCACGCTGGGTATTCGAACAGGACAAAGATATGGCCTTCCAGGTCTGTTCCCGCCCCATACCCTTTTTCTGTGATAGTTCAACCATCCCTTATCGCATTGTTAGATATTCATTTCAGACGACGTTGAGCTTCCTCGCGGCGCGGTCACAGAATACCTCGAAAAGCTCGACCCCAACGTAGCGACGCAGTATATCGAGTACCTCATCGATGAGAAAGGGGAACAGAGCGCCGGCTTTCATGATCGACTGGCCGAGCTGTATCTTGGGATCACGATGACCGCGAAGAGGAAGGGAGATGAGGGTAAGTTTTTTCCCCTGAGCATATCTGGATGCAACCAATTGTTCCTGTGATAGGCAAACGCGTTGAAGTGTATGCGAAACTTTTGAAATTTATCCATACCACTGAACATTACCGACCCGATCGGTTATATGGATTGCTCTCGGAAGGTGGGCAAGGTTCCTCGCGAACTGTCTTACAGTTCAACATCGCACCCCAGACCTTTACGAAGCGCGTGCGATTTTATTGGGTCGCATGGGGAGACACGAACATGCGCTCGAGCTGTATGTTTACAAACTGGGAGACTTTGCGAAAGCCGAGGAGTGAGTCTTTCTGCTTGATCTGCCTCCCGGTCTTGACCCCGAGTTTCTTCAGACATTGCAAACGAATCTCGAACCCCGCCCAGACTCCCTCTCCAATGTTCCTCGCCCTCCTCAAGTTATACCTCCGCCCAACCATACCTAACCCACCGAACTTACTTTCCCCAGCTCTATCCCTCATCGCGCGACACAGCGCTCGCCTCGACCCCATCGAAACCCTCCAGCTTCTCCCGCCGCTCGTAAGTGCACACGACGTGCGATCGTTCTTGCTCCAATCGTTGCGCGCCCCCGTGTTCGACCATCGCGTCGTACGCGAAGTGAGTGTGGCTCGCAAAGAAGAGATGGAGCGGCAGTTGATGAAACTGGAGGCGAGGCGGGTCAAGGTGACGGACAGCCGCATGTGCGTCGAAGCGTTTCTAATGCCGCGTGGTCGGGGCTTCACTTGAAACGTTTGGTTTCTAGATGCCCGCAGTGTCACAAGCGGCTGGGCAACAGCGTCATCGCGGTACATGCACCACGGTGAGCGACTTCCCCCTTTTTTTCGCGATCGGAGCTGATGCGGGTGTGGTGTGCAGGGGCGAAGTGACGCACTATCAGTGTCGGGAGGCGTTCTCTAGGAAGCTCAACGCCGCGCACCAGGGTTGAGTATGGACTCGTGCCGACTCGTGGGACGTTGGCTTAGGATTGGACTCGCTATGTTAGTATTCTGAAATGCGAGTGCAAGACCACGCAACATGATCGACATGCGTTTTGCAAAGCGTGATATCGACGTTTCCGCCGTTCGACGGCTTCCACCATCCATCAATTGGAGCTGCTAACACCAATGGATCATTGGACTGGATATGAACCAAGGTGCATATCGTCCCTTCGCCTCTCATCCTTGCATCGGGCGTCGGGCGCTTTGTCGTACGATCCCGATAAACGGGCCGTGTCTGAGAGGGGCTTCCAAGTCGACGGATGCATTGATAAAGGGTAGCGTTGGTCACGGATGCGTGCAAGGAGCTTCGCATGAACCGAACTCGAGGGCGCCTTTGTTTATAATCATTGTGGCTGTGCGTCGAAAGAAATGTTCGGAAGCTTCGAAGCGGTGGGTGTCGGCGACGCAGCCCGCCAACCTCGTATTGAGACAAGGCCATACTGGAGATATCTTTCCGCCAATTAGAGGCATCCAGGTGTGTATACTATCTGATGACCATCGAGCGACCACACATGCACCAGCGGCTCGGCCTGTGCGACTGCTTCAGCGAACAAAAAGGACAAGTTGCGAGTGTAAGCGCAACCCCTGTTGACTCTTCACCACTTAC
Source organism: Strobilomyces dryophilus (assembly GCA_038089955.1). Classification (NCBI taxonomy): domain Eukaryota; kingdom Fungi; phylum Basidiomycota; class Agaricomycetes; order Boletales; family Boletaceae; genus Strobilomyces; species Strobilomyces dryophilus. Next base: position 29,960 of record JBBPLT010000219.1, read on the forward strand.
ACCTTCGTCACTCGTCCTGCACGTACACAGACCATTACAATTACATAAGCATTCGTAGATTAGATTCCGTCTCTCTTTCTTTCTTTCTTTCCTCAGCGTTCCATCACCTTTCGTGACGATCGCTGAGTCGTACTCGCGTGCTAGCTCGTACAACCCCTCCATTACTCAAGTAACTCTGCCCGTTCGGCGCGAGCAGGCGGTGAACGATATGCCATGGACACGGGCAAGCTCCCATATTTGCACCATCGTCGCGGAAAGCGTTGCTCGGACAGATAGCGCAATGCCATAAATGTTACCAGCAGCATTGGTCCGACGGCCACCACTGTCGACTATCGACATCTGCGCCACAATCTAGGGCGTCTAGTAATACTGGCTTGCACCCGGTCAACCAAGACGATCCCACTGTCAACGTCAAGCATCCAGGCAACCCAGTCGTTAAAGAGGTTGGTTTACATAGCTCGTCCAGTCTCTGATGGTTTCACTAAGGCGAGAAGCCCAAGACGAGTTACTAATGAAAAAGTACGGTCCAGAATGGAAAAATATTAATATTCGAGGATGCAGGTCATTTGTACCAAAAATTCGCGGTGTCATTTCAAATCGGCTCCAAATGGATGAGCATTAACGCGGTCAACGCAAGCGGACAGTATCTCCATCCGGGGAGGCGTAGTTATCAGGCGATCTAGCGTCAACCGAGTCTGGATTCCAGGCTGATCTTCGTACCAACTCTAGCGACACCCCTGTCCGAATGATATGATCCCGAGGTCGCAAGGTCGACGGAAAAGAGTACATACCCAAAAGCGACGGGTCGCTGGCTCGTCTGAATACGGTATGCCAACGCTTCCTGTATGTCCTCCAGAGTCTTGGTTTGAATATTCTCACACCTTCCCAAGCAAAAAAACTGAAATCGTCGCAAGATGGGACACCGATGCTGGCGAAGAAGACGGCCACGGCCTGGATAGATTCCCCTTCAATGATCGAGTCCAGGATATTGATGGAGAACTCGAGTGGTACCGTCACTCCGTGGCTTCTCCAGGGCAGTCTAGTATAGCCTCGTGTGTCGACGAGGAGAGCAACCTCTGTGAGCGACCGACACATCTGCAGAAGCCGTAAAAGTCCGTCCGGGCTGATACCGCTCGACGTATTCCAGCCCCAGTTTACGTTGATGAGCAAATGTTTCAAGCGGGGCCATGCCGAAGTCAGCGCGAGCAGGTCGCTCTCCGTCAGGTCCACGCTGCAGCCCATCCCATATTCGAAGCGAACGAGATCGCGGAACGCTGTGCATGGCTGCAGGTCTTCCAGACATAGAGGGACTTCCGCACGAGTAATATTGCTTTCGTTGAACAAATGGGACAGGGTGAGACTTTCCATGGTGCGCCCGGTACCGGATGTCTGAAGGCTCTCCAGAAAGAACGAGAGTTCTTTCTTCGAGGGGCAGCTATCAACGAAGGCACAAACAGCTATGATAATAGGTAGTCGGATCCCATAGAGAAATCGTGAAACAGGGTACCAGGAACGAGATCGCAGTACGAGGTCGAGCAATGTGGTGAAAGAAAGGGGCGAGTTGAAGGGAGGGAGGGTATTGATGAGCACAAAGTCGAGCCGTCGCAACGCCGGCATGCAAGACACATGCACAAGAGTTTCCATATTTAATGCAATCGGACAACAATGTAAGATCCGAAGGTCTCGCCACCGACATAAACAATCGCAGGCCAGTTTATGGAATGCGAAGTCTATTTGGTCTTCATCTCCCCCAAGGGAGAGACGTCTGATATTCGGGAAAAGATCCGGTAGTGACTTGATGAAGTCCTGCGATGCACGTGGGTCGTAAAACCAAACACTCAGGAAATCTAGGGATGGAATAGGACGGTGTAACAGATGCATATAATTCGCTGTGTAACTGAAGTTCACCGAGCGGAGGTTCTGGAAGAGTGGATCAGGGAAAGGAGGATTCGAGAGGATACTGAGGCCTTTCTGATCGAGTCCCCTGCTGAATTCTAGTACGCATCGTATGCGAGGCGTGTAGCGTCGAAGGGTATCCCACTCTGTCTGTGTAAGCGGTTTACTAAATGTGTAAGTCCCGAAAGGCTTATTCGCTGTCAGACGAATATGACGAAGACGCAAAGAAGCTGGAACCAACCCACCTCGTCTGATGCCACTTCATGAGACTCATTTGGAAGACATCGCGCAAGAGGGGACAAATCGAATAGGTTTGCCCATAGGACATCCAGTGCTGGCTCTTTGAATGCACGACATGTTCTTGCAATAGGCGCCATTGCGAGAACAGCTGTGATATAGCGAGTATGACAATGGCCAAAGATATTCAGGAGAATTTCTTCTATGTGGAGTGCTCGATGCATTATGATCTTCTGGGCCAGTGATGGTAGCCTCTGCGTCAACGAAAGTTATGTAAGATAACGGACGAAACGAACATGTAGTAGTAAGTCCGGAGTTTGAATTGGGACCTACTACACCGTGCTAAGCAGATCCATGGTGGTGTACGGATAGCACATGACGATCACTGATCTTCGAGTTGTTCCCAGAAAGCCATTCCACTCCATGCTCACTTCGAGGGTACGTGGCGTCCCCTTAAGTCGATGGCTCCGACGTCGCGGGCGGGGGTATATCAACATCAATCCGAATAGGCCAAAGCTGACGCCGGAAATTAGTAGATCGTACCTCGGACTGCCGCGCGTTCTCGAAGGAATCTCCGGCGAAACATGAACATACGTAGGTATGTAAGACCGCGCCTCGTCGAGCGCCAAATAACTTGAGCATCTCCTCCCTCGCCTCGAGTTCTTTCAATCTACGAAATCCAACGAGAATCTGAGTGCCATCAGTCCTACAGCGCAGCATTACAAACCTCTCGCTGGTCGATCGGATTGTAGTGCGCAAGTAGCGCGAGCATCTCCTTGTCGTTTACGGATCGTCTGGAAATCGGTCTTGTCGAGCACCTCCTTCAACTTGTGCGGGCTGATGTCGCCTGTTCTCTCGTTGCGGGACACAGCGATGGTCGACCGCAGGAAATGGGGGTGAGGATATATGCGCACGTCAAAGACGCCACTAAACACGAAACGACCAGTGAACATCATACAGCGAGGAACGGAACGAGGTGGACGCTCCAATAGCCGAGTGCCCGGCGCACGTCTCGTGATCAACTTCAGTACGCCCCCGGTGGATTGGGACACGTATGAAAATGTCGACAACCACGCCGGTAAACAAGTTGAGGAAGATGAGCTAGCGGAGAAATGATCGGCCGTACGAGGCGAGTGTAATACTTGTCCGGTTATCGGAGCACTCGTTGAAGATGTCAGCCCAACCCAAATTATATTATAAACGAATGACGTAGTAAATATAAAAGCTTTAGTTCTTGCCCATGCTAAACATAGGTGAGGTGGATGCTAAGACTCCGAGCATTGAGTTGCGCCCTATTCAGAATCATTGCATTTGCCAGACGCCACGTCATATGATAGTAATTTACAGACCAAACCCCCATCTTCTCGCAGGGCTTGAGTCTACCACCTACTGCTGTCCGACATCACGCATTTCTCTGTTGGCTCCGGCACGCCCACTCCATAAAATGGACGAACCGAAGGAGATGGCAGCGTCCATCAACATGGGGAGGGAAAGCTTACAACGCGGCCAAAATGTCAAAGGTAATCATATGACGGCCAAGGCACCGATAAATGATTACGGGTATAAAAGAAGGCCCGTCAAGGGTGTCTCCAGCTTGTCCCAGTAGCTGAAAAACCGTATGGGAAAACAACGAGTTTGGCTAAGTAAAGTACTCTCAGTAGATTGTAAAATAAATGATGTCTCACCACTAGTCATCGGCACATCATCCGGGTTCGGAAGATCTCTAACGAAGTTGGTCCTGAGTCGGAGCGATACTGTCGTCGCGACCCTCAGGAGACCCGAGGTTCTCCACGATGTGCTACATGGAATATAAACTGCTCGTACTCAAAGTCGACGTGACTGACCCGGCAGACGTCGATCGCGCATCCGCGCTCACCAGGAAGGTCTTTGGCCGACTGGACGTCGTTTTCAACAACGCGGGGAGCGTGATCGTAGGAGAGGCCGAGATGACCCCAATCGAACAGACTCGCGCGCTGTTCGAAGTCATTTTTTAGGGCGCGGCGCAAGTCAGCCGGGCGAGCGTCAAGTTCTCTCGAGATGCGAACGAACCGGGGCGTGGTGGGTTGTTTCAGATCAGCTCTCTTCCGGGATTCGCGGGTCCGCCTGCTTTCTCTTTCTTCACTGTCAGGTAAATTTAATCAGCGCTTTGATATGTATGTGGGGGGGCACTGACAGGTGGACCTAGCAAACATGGGGACGTTCAGTCCTGGAAGGGTTTTCAAGAAGTCTACAGAGAGCTCCTGCCTAAATGGATCATCAAGGTCAGGTCTCTGGATGCGCATCGCTGCCACTTGACTCACACAATTCAACCAGATATACATCTTGCAGATCAGGAGCTTCGACACGAATGGACTCATTCCGGAATATACTGACGGGGTTCAAATTCGAGGGAGGCCCGAACAAATTGGCAAAGGTCGTCTACTCACAAAAAATAGCGACATCCCGTTGCACTTGTCCATGAGACAAGACGCGCCGATGTTGACAAATCCGAGGTGGCGGAGTTGCGTCAACAAGAGATTTCTGGAGCGGCATCCTTGTCTATCGACCTCCTGCACGACGACCTATAGCTCGAGCATCGTTCATGTACTAGGACAGGTGTGACGAACCATACAGAGTAATGCCTCCGAGTGCTCAGTGATCTGGCGACGGTGAGCTTGTCACTTCAAGCGGCCGAACTTGGAGGTTATCCGGATATCTGCAGAGGAGTGCGATGAATGAACTAGCGGCCGTCGATGCCTATTCCGGGCCTTGTAGGTACATATTCAGAAACGATATCGCTGAGGTAGCGTTTTGGTCCATGGATATCATGCGCGATGGTATTCGTAGTTCGTAGTCGAGGTGCTGCGCTGTGCAGCATCGTAATTTGTAACGGGCCAGCAGGTACAACTTACAACTCAACCACAGGTCGCCTAGACGGGCAAGGTCTGGGGACCAACAAGTCGGAGTAATTGATGTCGAAAAGGAAGCTGACCTCGTCTCCGGGATTCCTATATTCTTCGCTGGTCAATATCTCCACGACATCACCAGCTTGTCGAGCTGCTGCTAGCAAATGTTTGGTCGCAGTGAGTAGCTTCCGCCTTTCTGAATTATCGACGCTGGTCAACTCAGAACTAAATCGAGGACTCAGAGGAGTGTTGTGTAGTGCCAAAGCGGAATTGAGACGGAGTCAAAAACTTTTTGTTTTGTTTTAGGACCATCATCCACTGCGCATGCCACTCGATGGCTGATTGGCGTTCCTAGAACCTCAGGACTCTACAACGATAGTTTTGACGACCACGTCGATGACGCCATAGGTGGACAACATCCAACCAGAGTTTCAGTGTTGACGCTCGTCGCTCCCAGGATATCATAGCCGAAGACCAACGTCCGTCGTGACCCGCATCGAGTCTGCTCTCGGTTCGTCGCGGTCAAGACGTCCACCATGACCCCTCACGATATCATCAAAGAAGTCCGCCTCTTGACCTTCGTCTCGCATCCAACGTGGCTGTCTCTTACCACTCGCATTCTCTGTCCCTGTCCCATCCTGTCCCAGATCATCTCACTTATGAAGACGATCCCGCAGTGTGAGCTTGTGGATGACATTCATTCCTACTCGCTCGATGAGCTCCTTCAGTCCTCCCGGTTCTCCTCGCACGTCATCATCTCCTTTGGAAGCACGGCTTCACTTTGGCCTACTCTGCGCAAGGTCCAATTCGTCACGACTCACCCTCGACAAGTCGATTATCTTTCAGGTCCTCTGTGATGTAAGCTACCTACGCGACGATGGCATTCAAATCGCATATCGAGACATCAAACCGAGCAACCTCCTCTTGAGTCCGCATGGACGTGTACAACTTTTCGCGTGGGGGAGGATCGTACCATGAAAGCGAGGGACCTCTGGCCTGAATTCTTGGCCAGGATGTACTTTGAGGTGTCAACCGGGTACGTGGACGACTTTGCGCGCCCCCTGAAATTCCTGCTGACGCTCTCATGTCACGCGCAGCCCTTATCGTACTCCAGAGCTACTTTTCGGTCTGCGGACGTATGACCCCTTGGCCACCGATACGTGGAGCCTCGGCGCCACCATCAGAGTTCTTCACCTCGCTCCGACTAGAGATAGACGACGACGAAGCGACAACGAGGGCTTTTCTTTGCATGGGTCCGACGCGGGCGCTGGACGACGAGTGTCCGCCCCCAGCGCCGTTCGTCGTTCGCCAGGCCACGTGTCCACGTCCGACCGGTCGTTGGACGCGCATGAGCCTCTCTGACGGGTCGCGCGGCGAGATCGGACTCGGATGGAGCATCTTCAAGGTGTGGGGGACGCCCAGCGCTGACACGCGGCCGGTACGTCGCCTCGTATCGCCATCGTCCCGTTTTCGCTGACGTCGTCGGGACAGTCATTTCTGACCCTTCCAGACGCCAGCAAAGTCTCCTTTGTCGACGTCCCTGTGGCCGACTTAGCGTCGCGCCTCCCCACTTGCCGCCGTCGACCGCACGCGCCGTCCCCCGACCAAGTCACCTCTCTGCTCGACCTTGTTCACCGGTTCCTCGTGTACGAGCCTTCTCGACGCCTTGCTGCATCCGAGGCGCTGGATCATCCTTGATTCAGAGACGAGCCCGCGTCGGTGCTACCCGCAGACTAGGAGGGTGATTGGCCTGGGCGACCTGCATGGATAGAGGCATCGTCGCGTTCGTTTACTTTGGAGAGACAGATGCATACGCTCGGAGACCTGTTACGGTTGTATGTCACTAGCAGCACTAGTGTCGTCGGCTCTCGTGAGCGTATCTAATGTAGAGTATATATTCGCTCCCTCACTGCTGTTGGGTCGGGAAGAAAAGCGGAGTTATCATTGCGCAGAGATCACGCTATACAAACCGCCTTTAGCAATACAGCAGGTTAAAACGACAAAAACATCGGGTGAGCAAAGCGCAAAAACCAGACGCAAGACCGAGGAGTGTCACGGAGTAGAGGTCGTCCCCGGCGCCATGCTCTTGGTCGGGACTAGTATGTGGGTGTTGAGCGCAATGCCTAGGCAAGGTATCAGTATATATATCCAAAGGCAACAAAAGACGGGGGTTCATACTCTGAGTCGCATTCGCAATCTTGTAGATCCGATGACTTGGTTCAAACACGTCGTTTGACACCGTCCACGAGTCACGGGAAATGCGAAAGAAAGACAGATCGTACCACAACAAGATGATGATAAATTGTGCGTTCTTCGTCCGACCTTTTGATGTAGTTGGCGACGATGGACACGTTCCGGAAATCGAGCGCAGCGTCGATCCCGTCCATGAAGTAGAGAGAGGTCGTTTGGGGGACTGAGCGTCTGTGGGTCATGATGTTCCTACAGAACAAAACCCACCCTTTCGCCGCTGGGCAGATTCGAAATGTTTTTCCAGCTTTTCTTGAGTGGCACCGAGAATGGATCAATGCGTCGACCGACTCCAGTTCTGCATTGCGTCCGAGGGTGATCATCTGTCCAAGCAAAAAAAAAAAAGTGAGAAACGGTGTCGTTGACACAATCGAAACACGAACTGGTACGTACATCTCCTTGAGGTTCATAGAAAATCAGGTTGGAACCTGCGTCCAGACGCTGCTTCTGGAGGTGCTTTCGTTCCTGTGCATCACGTTCGTCGGTGGTCTGATCATGGTTGACGGTGGCAAGTTGAGGAGATGCGAGGTCGACAAAGGAGTCTGGGAGAGTCAGAAACGTCTGCTACTCCGCCGACGTCAGCCAAAACGCACCACGAGAGCCCGATCGCGGAATGACGAACGGCGCTGTTTGGTTCGGATGGGAGAAGGGAATCCGGTCACTAGAGGACTGGGTCACGAGCAAAGGGAAAAACGTGGCAAAGTCGCCTCGTTGCAACCGCATTGCTGGCGCTCGGTTCCCACTCTCCTCCTCTCTCCCATCGTATTTCCACCAACATCGCCATGGTTCTAGTCAATTCGCCTCCAGACAGTGTGTAAGTATACCGTCGACTTTCAGCCTTCGTCGGAGCATGCTGAACGAGGGTCTAGGGCGAAGTCAATCACCATCAAGAGTAGAGTCGTAACCTCACATTTCGATGCATCCCGACTTACACTTCCTCAGGCATCGAACTTCTGACGCAAAAGCGGCGCAAAAATCCGTTCGCGAGACAGTTCTACGTCAAATTCTCCGTAGGTGATGCCTCGCGATCGACGGATATATCAAAGGAGTCCAAGAATCGTGCCCTTTGGGAACAGTCGTTGTGTTTGTGAGTGTTCGTTCTTCACATTATGTTCTCTGACTGGATATCGCTAGCGACGGGGACGATCATGTCATCCTTGACATTCAAGTTTATCAGAAGCACCGCGTCGGAAAGGACGAATTAGTAGGATCTCTCTCAAACAACATTGGCGTGACTCTGGGCAGTTTAAAGGACCATGGTAAGGAGACGTTACCGCGACATCGTCCACTGACGCGATCTCGACGTTATAAGTATTTGAAGCACCTCTGGATATCCCCGATGGATCGAATCTCGCCGGAATCGCAATCAAGTTCGCGTTGACAGCCGAACCTCTGAATGTCGACGCAGACGCACGTCAAGCTAGAGATGCCGTCACTAGGGCGAACGTAGCTGTCCGCTCGCCGATCACCTCCGCGGTCGTCGCTCCCCTCGGTCGCGTGCTCGATGCTGAATCTAACATCGTAGCTACAGTAGACGCATTTCCGTCTTCCTGCGATGATTTGTTGCGCAGGGTGAAGCTTTTCAACGACATCGTGACCGACATCGCCCAGGTATTTCGGTCGACTCGTTTACTTCACATATTCTCAAGATCACATAGATCCACCCGTACGCGTCACTGGCCTGGTCTGTCATATCGCCTGTCATCAAGGTCTGTCGATCTCTCAGTACGGTCTCTTTCGTCATCGCTGATGTGGAACAGATACTCGTAGCCCAGAAGGATCGCGACGACCGGGTCGTCCGGTTAGTGGGCACGATGAGCGACGTCTTCGCGTTCGTCGAGGATGCCGAACCGCTGAAGAAGATTGAGAAGCACACGAAGACCATCACGACCCTGATCCAGCAGGTGACGGAGTGCGGGTACTTCATCACCGAATATACCAAACCAAACTTTTGTGGGTCGCCATCAATTTATCAGTAACTACCCACTGAACTCTACATATAGTGAAACGGATGGCGAAATCCACGACGTCTGACGTCGACAAGAGGATCGCCGATTACGAGAAGAAGCTGCAAGAACTGAAGACCGCCTTCCTCGAGGGCGTTGCGTTACAGACCGGAATCACTGTCGTTCGTACGATGAATGTCGTGGAGCACATCGGTAGGTCCGTCCTCCGGATATGGCACTCAGATGTTGATGGATGGGATCACAGCGGAAGCCATCGACCTGAGCGAGATGGAGTATGCGCGAGGTGCTAGATACGCGCGCGAGAAGGGGTGCATGCCAGGGACTCGGGAGTCTCTCTTGGAAGAGATCAGCGACATTCTCAACAACGTCGAAGATGGTGGTCCGCGAGTGTGCCTGCTAACTGGGGTTGCTGGATCGGGCAAGTCTGCAGTGGCGCACTCGATCGCTCGACTGTACGACGGGCAAGAACGGCTAGGGTCGTCGTACTGCTTCGCTAGGAGTGACGCTGCGAGCCGCAACCCGAAAAATCTCTTCAGCACCATCGCACGTGACCTCTGCGACCGCGACCCGCAATACAAGGCGGCCCTCCTGAAGGCAGTGAAGAACGATCGGGCCCTCCGAGCGTCGACTTCCCCCTCGGAGCAGCTAGACAAGTTCATCGTCGAACCCAGTCAGTACCTCGACAGTGTCGGACCGCTGGTCGTCGTCATAGACGCTCTAGACGAAAGCGGCGATGAAGACAGTCGCGAACAGCTCTTACGAGCCATCTCCCAGCAGATCATCGACAACACCCTCCCGTCTAATATCCGCTTCCTCATTACGACTCGCCCAGAGAACGACATCCTCGCCGCGCTTGCGCCAGGCTCACAGATTATCCGTAAACAAATGAGCGATATTCAAGATAAAGTCATCGATGGTGACATCGAGAAGTTCATCCGTTTGTCCCTTTGTCAGTACCCCGAGCTAGAATTGTGCTGGCCAGGTCAGGAGTGGTGTCGACTTCTTGTGGACCATTCGCAGCATTTGTTCCAGTGGGCTGCGACGGCTTGCAAATTCATCAGAGGGCATCGTGCGGCTGGATTTGGGCGTTGCGAGCGGTTTCATAGGCTCCTGCAGATCGGCAACACGGATGGGGTTGAGTCACTTGACCAGCTGTATTGGACGATACTGGAGCAACTGTTTGTCTACCCAGACGTGCAAGCGCGGTTTTGTGATGTAATGGCTATGGTGCTGTCGCTCAATGAACCACTGCCTCTTGCTTCCCTTTCAACACTGTTCGGAAAACAAGTAGATGTTCGGGCAATTGTGGAACCAATGGGATCATTGTTGGATGGTGTCCTCGAAGAAGAGAAACCCATCCGACCACTCCATACCTCGTTTCGTGACTTTCTACTCGACCCGGCCCGCAGCTCAGTGTTCCATGTCAGCATAGAGCTACAGCATTCACTATGTGTTGCACGAGCATTACTTGCTTGCATGGGGGATATGCTCAGGTTCAACATCTGCAACCTCAAGGACTCTCGGAAGCGCAATGCAGATGTTCCTGATCTGCCGAGTCACATCTGCAAGTTGATTCCCCCTCACCTGTCCTATTCATGCCAGCACTGGATGTTCCACCTGCAGTCTGCAGAATGTACATCAGCATTGTTGGATGAGATCACCACCTTCTTCAAGACTTTTTTCCCCTATTGGCTTGAAGTCATCAGCCTCCTCTGCCTTTCCTCCCCACAGTCACACCTCCTATCTGCCATAGAGACATGCAATAGTTTGAATAAATGGGCCAAGGTAAGATGAAAGTTGATAGTACATGCAGTTGATGTTAAGAAAGTGATAATAGGGCCAAGAGATTGCCATGTTAGCATCAGATGCCTCCCAGTTCATCCAAGTGTTTGCTCCTATTCTTAGAGAATCAACACCACATCTGTATCTATCAGCCATGCCTCAGACTCCATCCAATTCACCACTCTGCAAACTTTGGGATGGACATTTGCAGAAACATGCCTCAATCACCTCAGGGAATCCAGTCATTTGGCCAGTAGAAATCCACACTCTGCAGGGGCACACAGATAATGTCTGCTCTGTTGCCTACTCACCTGATGGCAGCCATATTGTCTCTGGCTCTTTAGACAAGACCATCAGGGTTTGGAATGCCACTACTGGTCAATGTGTGGCAGGTCCATTCCAGGGACATACAGGTGGTGTCTGG
>JBBPLT010000220.1:0-41278 GCA_038089955.1 Strobilomyces dryophilus
GACGCTGGCATGCATCTGCCACGGCGGCCGGGCCAGTCATACAACAGTCATTCATCCCCTATGATAGCAGCATTCGCCGGCTTACATAACCACAGGAAGCAAACAAGCGATGCCACGGAAAAAGGCTACGTCGTACCAATACTGCGTTCTCAGACTACGGCTTGGTAACACGCGATTCTCCTGGAGCCCAGATCGCAAAGGACTCGGGTTCGATCACGTCGTACCCAAAATTTGATATCCGACTGCACCCTCATAGATTGCTGCGAAGGCTCGGCACTTGATAGTTTCCTTGTCGGTTGTTGGCCCCTGCTGTCCGCTTTCGAGTGTGAGAGACAAACACCACAAGTTAAGTACTTCTATCATCCATTCTGGTTCTCTTACGTCCCGAACGCTAGTGTGGTTTCATTGTTACAAGAACTGACTTCATCAGGAATACTGCGCCGAACCCCGTTTCACATTGTATATATCGTATCCTTGCAATGCAAGCATGAAATTCGGCAAGCCAGGTTCGGACACAGAAACAATCCGACAGAATAGTTGATGCTTGCTCTTGAAGAATTTTTGGTTTGTGAATGACAATGTGACCCGCTCCTTGTGACGACTAGCCGAAGCTCGATGACACACAAGACAGGTCACTTAGAAGGTTTCGTGAACAAGTTTACTTTCTGGGAGAATTGGGGAGTAGAGGCGCAAAAGTAGCAGCTATGTCATATACTGTCCGTAGTCGTTATCGTATCATTCCCTTATCGATGGATACAGCTAATGTCTGTCAACAGCCAGCATGAGATGTGACAATACCACACTTGCACCAATCCTTGGTCGGTCTTCACTGGTTCCTGGCTTCGGGTTGGCTCGGTGTGGTGTGGTCATCGCGAACCGTCGAGTTTGGAATTCACGACAGAGCAGTCATCGCGTTCACTACGTCGATCTTTGTGTCTGTATTCGGTGAACCTGCTTTTTTCTTTTGACATCAATTTCTTGGCTGAATTCATAGCTATTGGTCCATTATTTCTGGGCCCGTTGAGCGAAATCTACGGACGGTCAAGCGTGCTGCAGCTAGCAAACCTATGATATCTCGGTATGTAGCTATAATGCTGGTACGCTATTCTTTGATTAAATATCATCCAGTCTGGAATCTTGCATGTGGCTTCGCACAGATTGGGACCCAATTGCTCCAGTTTCGTTTTCTTTCTGGACTAGGAGGTAGCACATCCCTTGTGGTGTGTAACGCGTGCTTTAAAGGCATGGATTTTTCAGCTAATCAACTGGCTCCAGATCAATGCAGCTGTCATCGGGGATTGCTGGTCCAGAAAAGCGTGGTCGAGCAGTCTCTTCATGTTATCTATCACCGTTCATTGGTTCCGTAATCCGCCCAATCACCGGCACTTGGTGAGTTTTCCAGCGACGTCATCGAGCATTCAAGCGATCTGACCGTCCCCGCAGGATCGCAGAACATTTGACATGGAGATGGGTGGTATGTCTGTTTGTTCCGATATGTTGCTTTAGATCGACGACTCTCTCGTATAGTTTTGGTTGACGAGTATCATGGGTGCAGTTATTCAGGCGGCAGGCTTGTTCTGTCTCCATGAAAGTCGGTCCGCTCTGTCCTATTATGCATCACTTGTGACGTATCTCCCTCAGCGCACACACCTATTCTCTGGGAGAGAAAGGCGGAGAGGATCAAGTGGCTCATGGATTCGGAGAAAACTCAGATCAGAAAAATACGAACGATCTTTCATGGAACACAAGATCACTCGTGAGCACAATGATTTAAGAATCGTGTCATCCGGGCGGATAACTTCTAGTTTGCAAGCAATCGTAACCAATACGCCAGTGCGGCCATTTGTACTCTTTGTTCAGGAACCCATCATTCAACTGCTTGGTGTTTACAGGCCTGCCTCTATGGAACCATGTACAGTAAGTCGTAACTGCTTGTTGTCTGGTTGGTTCTGATCTATCGCAGTATTTTTGGCAGCTACTAGTATACCCTCGACCTTTGAGGGCATTTACGGGCAACCAGTTGGTATAGCTGGTTTACACTACATCGTATTTGGCATCGGATTGACTGGCGTCACGCAATTTAACATGACAATGGACAGGATCTATGTCTATCTCAAAAACTACAACTGAGGTGTCGAGAGACCAGAATTTAGACTGCGTTAGTGTCTTCTTCGTGATCTGGAAGTTATATTTAACGATAGCTATTGTGTTTATCGGAACAGTGGTTCTTCCCTTAGGTTTGCTTATCACAGGCTGGACCGTCGAAGCGCACGCGAATTGGGTCGCGCCAGATGTCGTGGGTGCTCATAGTCTCGTTATTTTACCATGGCTTGAAATGAAAATAGGGCATCACGCTTGTTGGTGTGGAAATTGTTCTCAACTTCCTATGTATTCAGATGTACATCGTTGACACTTTTACACTCCATGCTGCATCTGGTGCGTTCTCGCACAATTCATCATACCGTTTCATATCTTTTCCGTTCTCCTTACTCATGTCGGCACAGCGATGGCAGTGGTAACCTCTACGTTCCCTTGCTGGCTGTGTGTTTCCTCTGTTTGCACCAGCAATGTATTCTGCATTAGTATATGGCAAATGTGACACCGTACTCACCGCGATATCCATCGTCATCGGTTGCCCTGCGTGAGTCGATTCTCTTCGGAGGACCTCGACTGACTGTGTGATGTTCCAGACTATGGATTTTCCGGCACTATGGAGAAGGGATAAGAAAGGCGAGCCGTCGCGCCTGGTGGTGCGAATGGCTAGCTCTTCGAATAGATCTGGCTTGGGTCGTCTTGTGGCGAACGCGGTGATAAAAAATATGGTATTCAGCAAACCGGACGGAAGCGCTGTTGGAGAACAGCCCGTCGTGTAGTTAGTTTACTACCTTTCCTTTTATGGTAACGGTTCAACTTGCTTTCCTCCAGTCTCGTACCACTCGATTGGAGGTGAGCATCATAGTTACATCCCTCCCTTCTACCTACTGACATGGTATAGTATTCACACATCCTGTCTAGGTCGTCCCCTCTGCTCCAACAAGCGCTTGCAAGTAACCGGTGATCACGATGGGACGACATATTTGTAATGCTTCAGACGGTCGTGATTTCACATACGTATGTAGTCACGGGGTTGTTAGACTCTGTAGGCGTCCGCCCTGGTGATTCATCCGCTAAGCGGTGTCCTGCTGATCATTGCGATCCGACCAGAAGCGAATCTATTGAGGTTTCATGAAAAATTCGACCTGCCGGCCTTCGGCATGCGAGCTGCAGGACGGATACGCCATACCCGCGACACAAGGATAGACGGAAGCACTACGTGCATAGACAAGAACGACGCTGAGAGACATGTCATGCGGTAGGGGCCGGCATTCATTTCATACCGTGCATTGCACATGTGGGAGCCCGTTGCAAAGATGGATTGAAGCGACGGCCACGGTATGGGTGAGTATTCAATATTCATGCCGATGGCACGTAAGATTTAACACGTCATCTGATACTTGATTCATCATACCATTTGCCCTCAAATAGCCTCCCATGATTGAGTGCCGAGCATCAGGTGGATCAGGAACAAGAGGGGTTCGGCCGACAACTTCGTTACGTAAACAAGGGGTATTCCGATGATGCCGATGTGTCTATGACATGAATTTTGCCAGTCACCGTCGAATGTGCCACAGACGTCAAAGTGGCGTTTCAGGCCTAAGTTCCAGGTTCCTCAGCAGTATAATTGTAATGCGGTCGAAATCAAACAGCCGACGAGTGGAAAGCTCGAGGAATTCTGCTTCAAGGAGCTTGTTCGGACGATCGCCGCTGGGTCTGGTGACAGACAACGATCGCGGCATGCGCGATGCCGACGGAGAAAGCTCCAAATATTGGCAAGTAAGAGGTCATCCATTTATTGTCATCATGCCTCACAAGCTACTTATAGATGGTTCCAGCGTGGTCCGACCATGTGCGACTCACAGTGTCCTCCACTGACCTTTATGATGGGCGCGACGAACAACAGCCGACCCTGTACGGCGAATGATGCAGGGCACGGTATTTCCCCAACAACGACGCTTCATGGACATCATGCTCAGGAAGCTGTAGCACAAGTTTCCATGCCACTTTGTCCGATAGATAAGGCAGCCGGGGAGGACCCCGGCATCCTCGTTGTCGACTGGGATGGTCCAGACGACCCGAAGAATCCTAAGAAGTGAGCCCCTTCGCTCGCTTTCGGCATGTTCGTTTTTACTCTATTATCTCAAGTTGGAGCTTTGGGAGAAAATGGGCCGCGACTGCAGTCGTTTCTGCGTTCACGTTTATTTCCCCGGTTTCCTCTTCGATGATTGCTCCCGCATCTGGCCAGCTGGCCGCGGAATTCGGAATCCACAACGGCGTGGTTATCGCCTTCACCACATCGATCTTTGTTCTCGCATATGGCAAGCATACTTGGCTGCGTCATTTCAAGCATTGTATTTGACCTTGAATCGACAGCCATTGGTCCTCTGTTCCTTGGTCCCTTGAGCGAAATTTATGGACGTTCGCGAGTCCTTCAGTTGGCGAATCTTTGGTACCTCGGTCCGTATATATGACAATTGCTGCTTTAGCCCGTTCGGCTCATCCGTAGTCTAGTTTGGAATCTCGGATGTGGTTTTGCTCAGAATGAGTCTCAATTGCTTGCATTCCGCTTCCTTGCAGGACTGGGAGGTAGTGCCCCTCTATCGGTATGCGGTTCGTTTCGGTTAGGATTTCACGTATTTGACCTAGTGATTCCAGATCGGTGGAGGTGTCATTGGCGACTGTTGGCGCGCAGAACAGCGTGGTCAGGCAGTCGCCCTGTATACCTTGGCACCAATTCTCGGACCGGTAATTGGTCCAGTCGCAGGGGCTTGGTATGTTCCTCTATATTCATTGCCACATTCTATCAGATAATGTCTGTAGGATCGCACAGCGCTCAACCTGGAGATGGGTGGTACGTCTACTTCATCGAGGTGCTACATTATCAAATAACTTATTGTACTGCTAGTTTTGGTCGACGACCATCGTAGACGCGGCTATCCAAGTACTCGGCGTATTTCTCCTCCAAGAGAGTTAGTTCAGTTTGTCAACACTATCGTCATGTAATATTTACTGATATTGTCCATAGCGTACGCGCCTTTACTATTAGAAAGAAAGGCGAAGGCAATACGGCGGTCGATGGACATGGAGAAGGGTCCTCACAGAGAAGTACAAACTATCTTTCACGGCAAAGAAGATCGCTCGTGAGTGTTATAGTTGTCAGAGTCGGACTGTTCTGACGGACAGGTTCTAGTTGGAGGGGGGTCGCTTCTAAAGCGCTCGTGCGGCCATTTGCGCTCTTTGTCCAAGAACCAATCATTCAATTGCTTGGCGTATATATGGCATACCTCTACGGAACCATCTACCGTGAGTTGTATAGCAGCCCCTGGTAACTCTGGTACATTCTAATCTACGACAGTGTTTTTGACGACCATACCCTCGATGTTCGAAGGGGTTTACCGACAACCGGTAGGCATAGCTGGCCTACACTACATCGCTCTTGGCATTGGCTTGACAGGAGCCTCGCAAATAAACGCTAGGGCGTTGGACAAAGTCTACGTGCATCTCGGAAATAAAAACGCAGGTGAAGGAAAGCCTGAATTCAGACTCAGTCAGTATATTTTCTTTCTTCCCTAGTTGCAGATGCTCAATCACTCGGTAATAGTTCCCATGTTTGCTGGAACAGCGCTACTACCTATAGGGTTGCTGATAACGGGATGGACAGTTCAGGCGCACACACATTGGATTGGGCCGGACATTGTGAGTCATCGCGCCTTTCTGATTGATAAACTCAAGCTCATGTTGACTACTCAATGAAACAGGGTATCGCCCTCGTCGGTGCGGGCATTATTGTCAGTTTTCAATGTATACAGACGTACATCATTGATGCATTCACTCTGTATGCTGCGTCCGGTGCGTTCTCGCCGATTTCATTTGGAGTCCCTTGCTTATTCCCCCTGCATCGGTACAGCGATGGCGGCGGTGTCATTTCTACGTTCGTTGGCAGGCTGTGGATTTCCATTATTTGCCCCTGCGATGTACTCTGCGCTCGGGTTCGGCAAGGGGGATACCGTACTCGCCGTGATAGCAATCGTCATTGGATGTCCTGCGTAAGCTGGCTCTTTTTTTGGATGACTTCCTCGATTGATCTCTCGGCATTCCAGACCCTGGATTTTCTGGCACTTTGGAGAAAGGATACGGAATGCGAGCCGCCACGCTCAATGAATTAATGCCGAACAAGTATATTGACCCAAGCCAGAATATCTGTGCATAGGTTCAGCGACTAGAGCCGATCGTGCACACCACGACTTCATACCAATGTATATCATGACCGCTGTCGTATATCATGAAGGTGTAAATAAGAGGCATGCGATTTCTAGAGAGGACTGGTAATCAAGACTATGCAGTGATGCAGTGAGGTGAACCATGGTAGGTCGTGATGACGCTCATCGAGTCAGGTGGGACTTGAGCCTAATCATGATCTCGTTGTCTTGTCCACAAACTTCGATCTGGCCGGTCTTTTGCAGAGGCGCGAGTGCCATTACTGTCAGAACGAGCTCGTTGGAAGCAGGCATTTGGAAATGGCCCTTTCCATTGTTCTAGATTCGTTGCGAGGGTGTAGATACCAGCAAGCTATGTACACGGCCGGCCTATTGGATTCCGAGTCGGAAGGCAGTTCCCGTGAGAATTTCGGGTGGATTTCAGATCCCGATTCAGACTTAGTGAGTCTTGCGCGCTCAGGCTAGTGCAGTGCCAGAACCGCTCCTAACAAAACTGTGGAAAAGTGCTACTGTAACCGCTTAGCCTTCTCGAATTCGTCGTAATCAGCAGATCCAGGCTTCCAGGCCCTCAGCAGGTAATTTGATGGTGCGTCACCACCGTACACTGTGCCGTCATGACTCATGATAGGCCATCCATTCATTGTCATCGTTTCGCAAGGACACTGGCACAATTATCTGCGAACCACTTGTACTAGCGGTACCGTTTGACCGTCCATTCGAGAGTTTGGATGGTGGCGAGTCCCAAAAGGCAACCAAGAACTAAACTTTCGGAAGGGTGCCCACTTGTCTAGAACTGGTTAGACTAGTCTCTCCAGTCTGGTTCGATCACAAACACTTATAGTCCAGCGCGATCCGACCATCTTTGTACCCCACGAGTCATTTCCATCTGCGAACCCATCCCACTGACCCGGTACGGCAAACGATACGGGACATGATATCTCTCCAACGAAAACTCACCGTGGAAATCAACCGCACGCAAGTTTAGAACGTCGTTGCGTGAGCTTCCACGCGAGACTGTCCATTGGACAGGACGGGCGACGAAGGCGCCAACACCCGGCCGTCAACTGGGACGGTCCAGGCGACTCCAAGAATCGGAAAAGTGAGCTTTATCGCCGGATTTCGGCACATCCGTCTTTTATACATTTATTCGAGTTGGGGCTCAAGGCAAAGTTTGGTCACGATCGCAATTGTTTCTGCGTTCACATTCATTTTCTTCGATGATCCTAGCCAACTCGCATAGTGCAACTATCGCATTTATTACGTTGATCTTTCTGCTTGCATATCACAGGTCAATTTGCCTGTCATGACATTGAATCGGTGGCCATTGGTCCCCCTTTTAGCCCCCTGAGCGAAGTTTATGGACGGTCTCAAATGCTTCGGTTGGCAAACATGTGGTTTTTCTATCTGTGACTACGCCGTTACTCTGGTCCAGTGGCCTTCTCGACTCATCCATCTTCCAGTGCAGTATCTCGAGTGTGGTTCTGCGCAGAATGAATCGTAATTCTTGCGTCCCGCTTCCTTACTGGACTGGGAGGCAGTACTCTGTTTCGGTGCGCAGTTTATCTCGGCTGCGATTCGCTGATTTCGTCTAGTAATTTCGGATCGATGGAGGTGCTATGGCGATTGTTGTCGTCCAGAAGAGTGGTCACGCAGTCGCCGTGTATGCCTTTGCGCCGATACTCGGACCCGTAATCGGTTCAGTCGCAGGGGCTTGGTATACTATTATTGATACTGTCTCGCTGCAGTTGTTTGATGAGACTGCAGGATCGCACAGCGTTCGCCCTCGAGATTGGTAGTACTCACGTCGTAGTGATGCTGCGCAGTCAATTAACTTGCTAGTTTTGGTTGATGGCTATCGTTTCCTCCACCGAGAGTCAGTTCATGTGGTCGACAGCCCTGTCGCGTCTCACTTACGATTTTTTTTCATAGTTTATGCTTGTTGGCGCAACATTGACTGCTTTTCCAATCTTTTTTCAATCACCGATCCAAGTCTGTCATTACATCTGTGACGGTGAGTTCATTGTCTGAAACGCGACAAAGGTATGTACCAATGGGACTACAAAGATGAATAGCATATCCAATGGCAGTTCCATGCACTGTGAGAGTTCGAAAGTTCGAAAGAACCGAAAACTGTTCAAGTGACGAAATGTCAGAAAGAATTAATGTTCACGTGCATGGATGGGCTAGCCGCCCGGGGATCAAAGCTTTCCTCGTTTCATGTTATGCGGAACAGAAAATTGAAAGCTTCTGACTGGGTGTCGCGAAAAGTCATTCAATCAGTGTTTGAAGCGCTTTGGACAGAAACGCCACGCCACAAACCACGACCGGCGGGGAGCTCATAGCACAAAGCGGCAAGCCGTGATGCATGACCATCTCTCCCTAGCATTTACAGTCATCGATGTTTGTTCGAGCAATTCTCAAGGCCAAGATTGAACGTTGAACATTACTCTAATATGATAAGCGCGAATCGACTAAAGTCGAATCTACGTGAGTTTACAGCTAATCATGCGCGGCGACCAGCGAACGCCGCCACACTTCCCCCCGCATCCTATTATGGCTTAGCGCGCCCAAAACACTGCTAGCATGCCACCGTGGGTATAAGTCCAGAAGTTAAAATGTAACTACGTATGGATCATGACGTACATATTCCTGTGTATCAATCATGACTCCATGCTTGGCTAATTCCGAATCCATATACGCAGCAGCGGGGTAATGCTGCCGTTCGTCTATACATAGTGCTGACCGCATAAAATCCCCAGTTCCTCCTCAAGGAGCGCCCTGGAATTCCCCCTTCGATTTCTGGGACAAGCCGGAATGAGCGTCCTCTGTGCACTTGCACTGCTTGCGATAGGTAAGCCCGTGCTCGCTTGGGCTAATAACTCTGGATGTCTCTGTACCTTTGGTCAATCCTGCTGGCCATCCGCCTCTACGTTCTCGCAACTTCAGTCAAAGGTTTCTCAACCGCTCATCTATCCTCATCCAAGCGCGTCAGCATGCTACCCGCCATCGAATCCGTCTGGAAATTGCACTGCGGTTCATGCAAACTGGACCGACGGTTTCTGGCGTTCCTCGGACCCTGGAGCCATGGAAGCACCTTTCCTGGAGACATTCACGTTCCAAAATGGCACTATCGATGCGTGTTACCTCAACTCGACCATCACAGGTACCTGTGGACAAGGAAGTGTGCCAGCCATCGGCGTCGACGCTCGTTCGGTAGCGGACGTACAGGCTGCAGTCACCTTTGCCGTTGAGCACGACTTGAAGCTCGTCGTCAAGAACACAGGGTATGTCACCCAACTTAGTGCGAACTGCAAGACATTGACATGATTCGACGTGTGCAAACAGCCACGATTACCTTGGGCGTAGCACTGGGCGGGGCTCATTTCTGGTGTGGACGCACTATATGAAGAACATCACATACAACTCCGCGTTCGTGCTGCAGGGAGGCCCTGCGAACGAGGTATATGATGGTGAGCTCGTTTTGGGTCCGCTATCGAACAAATACTTTATGACGCCACGTGTTTGAGTAGCTGTGACGCTAGGCGTTGGTGTTCAATGGGGCGAGGCATACGATGCCATGAATAACTATGGGCGTATAGTAGTCGGCGGTTCTGATAATTCGATTGGTGCAGCTGGCGGTTGGTTAGCGGGCGGAGGTCACTCCTCACTCTCGCCAACCCACGGCCTCGGTGAGATTCCTGCGAATCACCTTGTTTATCGACTCAATCTACGCCAGGAGTCGACAATGCGCTAGAAATATCCGCCGTTCTGTCTACCGGAGAGTTTATGACCGTCAACAAATATCAGAACCCGGATCTTTTCTGGGCTTTGCGCGGAGGTGGCGGATCCACGTATGGCATCGTCACCTCTGTCACCTACCGCACATATCCCACCGTCCCGTGCCAGCTCTACGAGTACCAAGCAAACATTACGAATTCCTCGGTGGTTACAGAGCTCGTCGGGAGACTACTCCATTATCAGACCCAGTTCACAGACAACGGTTGGGGTGGATATGTGACTATATCCGATCAACAGCTGAGCTTCGTTTATTTTGGTCCCAACATGACGAACGAAACAGCGATAGCGACCACGCAAGCCTGGCGCAACTTTTCGGCCTCACTAACGCCTTACGGCGTCGTCTCGGTGGAACAGATGACCTCGACTCCTTCGTGGTACGAGGCGTTTGAAGCCATTATCGGCCCCCTCGTCCAGAACGGCGCAAATGTGATGTTCACATCTCGACTGCTTTCGCGGGACACTGTCGGGAACAAGTACACCGAAGTCACCCAGGCCCTTCTCGGTTGTGACGCCGCTTCCTTCCTGTATGCTTTCATTTCTCACTAGACAGGTTTCGATAACACCGTCCATGTAGTGTGATTGGTGGTGGCAAGGTCAACCAGATCGATGCCGACTCTGCTGGACTGAACCCTGCGTGGCGTAACACGGTCGTAGAAGCCGTGTGTGGGTTCACGTGGGAGGACGGCACGTCGTCGGCGGACCTTCAGAGCAAAATTTCCCAGCTCAAAGGATGGATCAAGGCGTTGTATGATCTGACGCCCGACGATGGTGCTTATTTCAACGAGGTTCGTCCATCCAGTCCGACCCGCGATCGCGCGTGCTTACTCGCCTCGTTCTGCAGGCGTCTTTGTACGAGATCGACTGGCAGAAGACCTTTTTCGGCTCTCATTACTCGACTCTGAAGAGCATCAAGGACAAGTATGATCCGCACAGGCTCTTCGTCGTCGCGGAGGGCGTCGGATCAGAGGAGTGGAACGCGAATCTGACTTGCCGTCATTGATTTACCTTTTGCCTCGTTTTATGTATGATTCTCATGAGTTGTTTGAACTTTGTACGACCTGGACATGTTTGGATCGATCCCGAGTTAGTTGATCGTGGAGCTGAAAGTAGTTCAGTGGTCCGGCTGAATCATGAATCGTGAAAAAAAAAAAGGACAGAGCTGAAAGGACGAATCTCCTCGACAGTACCGGTTCCATTACTGAGTCGGCAAGCAGTCTGGTGGAGATGCCACTGTATCCAGCTCGGTGGGCGGGGGTGTCAAATAACACCACGTACCAAATAGCAAGCATTATGCCAGAATTGAACTTTTTTCGTCCAAATCGAGACCTATGGAATAATGAATGTTGTGGGGAAAAATACACCCCATGATGGGTCTGGGGTCCGAGTCGTGCTGCTATGTGCTTTTTCGCGTTGCCGGAATTGAATGGAATCGCACTGCACAGATAATCGAATGTGGACAGTGGCAGCTGGGAAGAGTCACTAGACGATTCTTCTCCCAGGTCACTCGCAGGTGATCCTGTCACGGTGGGAGCAGTCGCCATTGCCCAGCCGGATGATGGGCATAGCCTATGGAGTTCAGCATATATTAGCTCTTCATTCGGACCGTGCAGAAACGACCAATGATGATCCGCGTACGTGCTCATCCGGCGGACGATGTTGGAGCTGGCTGAAGACCTACACTCTTTCAGCGCAGCGAATCGCATTACTGCCATCTAGAGGGAAGTGACCACGTGCCCCGTGTGAATCTCCCAGGCAATAAGCTATTTTCACCTCCCGACCGTGCGTCTCCTTTGAGAATATTGAACATTACCAGATGCCGCTTTCGTTTTGGATCGCACAATTCTCTTTAGTTCGGTGTCGGAGAAGCGGAACGAGATCCACCAGGCTTTCATGGCTTTGCGGTACGAGAGCTGCGTCACTTCGGCGCCCACTTCAAGGCCCTCGAGGTTTCGGAGAGGTTTCCCCTTGGCCCCTGCTACTGAGTGTTGCCGACGATGCAAGTTGTGAACATTCAACCACATTGTCCTCCATGCACATCGTGAGACCGATCACTAGGACTGCATACTCACTAGTGGGCTGCCAAACGCGACGTTCCGGTCATCGATCCGAGCCTGCGCTGGCATCGGAACTGCCCTATAGCACTGAGGTATGTATGATGACAGAGCGCCCGCCTCTCCAAGTGATTGCATTGAGTCGGAGCCAGGTCGGGGTATGACTGCCCTCTACTTCTTGTCATATGCCTCCTGTCGATATCATTGCAGATCGGCGGTGCAGGGTATGACCATCTGATAGTGTTTCCATCATTCCTCGCTGTTAATGAAAACAGCGGTGCTTACTTACTATCGGGCTGTGCCACGGAAATGGCGATGAGGTGTGGTGTTGTTCCCTACAACGCCGTATCATCCCGCTCTTCCTATGACCCTATGACATCTGTCAATAATTGACCTTTTTGTAAGTGCCCCTGTTGTGTTGTGCATCACCTTTTAGATCCCTGGCTATCCGAGCCTCGTATCTTCGAAATCAAACACGATAATGTGGTGTTGCGTTCATTATTGAGCAGACAATTTCGGGACCTGGATGACAGATAGAACCCGCGCCCCCTTGGTTGAACCTGTGCCGCGATGTCTGAGCGGAAATCACCAAGGTAGCAATCGCCAGCTTCTTGCTATTGCACTGTTCGGAACACCGGTTGTAGACAGTTCCGCGGGGGAATTTGTTGAATTCACTGACCTCTTCCCCTTCTGAATTGATGAACTACTCCATAGAAAGGCACACTCAAGTTATGCGAACATTGCAGGAGACCAGGACGTCTTCGCGACAACGACGCTCAACAGCGATGTATCGGACATATTACACAGCCTGAGGAAACCCCGCGTCCACCGATCCAAACGACAAAACAGTCGACTCTCGAGAACACAGACGTCCTTGTGATCGATAGGGATGGTCTATATGACTCCAAGAATCCGAAAAGTGGGCCAGATAGTAAGACGAATGCGCATGTGCACTTCTTCTTCAGCAGGGGCTCCGAGCTAAAATGGGCTGCGTCTCTTGGCTTACTTTCATTACTCCTATGACCTTTTCCATGATCGCTTCAGCCAGTGACGGACTGGCTGTGATATATGTGCTGTCATGTGGTGGGTCGACTTTTACATTGTCTGGATTCATATCTGACCTGAAACGAAGAGCATTTGGACTTTTTTTTTGGCTCTATGAGTGAAATATATGGACGCTGTCGAGTTCTTCAGATAGTGAACCTGTGGTATCTCTGTGTACAGCGGTGGGTCGATTCGCTCTCCTAGACACACTTCCATCTAGCGTAGAATATTGCCTGCAACGTTGGTAGAACAAATCGCCACTGCTCACGTTCCACTCCCTCGCAGGACTTTGAAGCAGCGCAGCTCTCGGGTATACAGTCCGTTTCGATCGGTACTTTGACCGGTGGCTCATTGTGTGTCCTCAGCGTGCAGGAGAGCACGCTCGAGCGGTCTCCTTGTATTCACTAGCACAGATACTTAGTCCTGTAGTCGGTCCCATCATGGGAGCTTGGTACGTCTCTGTTCGTCCACGTTCACCTCGCGACGTCTGTTAGGATCGCGGAGATTGGGTCGTAAGTTCTCACGAGATGGCCCGTTGAGGCGCATACTCGTTGAATCATCCCCGATGTCGTGAGTGCTTGCGATCTAAAACCGTCGATGCTACGCGCATCTGGCGTAAATCACGGCGGCCGACGTCCTGCGTTTGCGGGCTGTGGCTTCCCCCTGTTCGCCACTCCGTGCTAGGATTCAGAAATGGGGACATGGTGCTCGCCCTCGTGTTAACCGTTTGTTATCCTGCATGGCTGGACGCACTTTGATGACGGAGGACGCGATGACGAAGGCATGGATTTTCTGGTATTTCGGTGCGAGGATACGGAACGCCAGCCGTGTTGCTCTGTGCCGCACGCGTGGAACCGCTTGACTTCCGATTCTGGAGCGAAGAGATATTTGGACGACGACAGGCGGGGCAAGTCGTAGTAAATAACATCGGGATAACGTCCGAGATGGAGTGCCGCGCGTTCCATACCGTTCTGGAGGCGGATGGTGGCGACCACTCGATGATGTTGATGACGATCCGAGGACGCGTGGCGATCGAGGATCCATGCACTCATGAGCGCATGAGCCTTGGTCTGCGTCGGTCTGCGTGGGAGTTCATCGGCAATTACCGAACTTTCAAGCATATTTGTAAGTATCTGACAAATTTTCGACACTGCAACCTTCACCGAAAACAATCAAGAGTCTATGTACAGCAGACCCAGGTACTCGTCTTCCTCCTCTGGATGGGCACGACTTCGCGTCCACTTCGATCGAAGTTGCCTTCATTGGAGGGAATCGCGTGGACGTCTTTAGTAGCAGCCGCGTGCTTGTCATTGCCCCCTCGCCTGCAAGCTACATAACGCCGGCGAGCCTCGCCCCTGAACGATTTCAATCATGCACCATGGATACCGATCCACGATTACCGCCCGACTGCTCGAACGTTTCAGAGTCCCCGACACGTTCGATCAGCTTCATTGTCTGCTGGTCGACTTGTTACAGAACTGCTACTAGAACACGGTGGGCGATGCAAGTTAGGAGCCCCACAAGACTCGTTTCGTCGTCTGCCTACAACCCCGCTGCGGAGATCGGAGATCTCTAACTGTACCACGAGGAGCATGCCATGCGCTTTTTCCGAATCGTCACGACGAGCTGGAAGCCACCTTGGACGTGTGCGTGTGTGAATGTGGTCTTCTTCGCGTTCGCCGTCTTCCAAGAGATGTACATTGACACTGTACACTCTTCTTTCGGGCGGCGCCGTCGTCGGCGGTCCAGGTATTTACGTTGCTGAAATGAGCTGTGGCCTACCCACCGCCTCAAATGTTGTTCCGGCGTTGTCCGCGGTCCCGTATAGCATCAGTTATGCCGCACGCACTTTTGATCCGCTGTGGCGGAGCATCACTTTACTGGAATCTGTGTACGGCCCACTAGGACGGCGAAAGCTCGCGGCCTCGAACGCACATTAACGATGTGGGCCTATCCGCAGCTGCGGAAATGGCATACATGCATGCAAAGCAAGCCCTTTCGGTGGTTGGAAGTCCTAAAAAGTGTATTACGGCGTACGGGCTCGACTCGGCTATGTAAGTATGTCAGTACGTAAAAAAAGGTCGTTGAGCCGCTGACGGCATGCAATTTGGAGGCGAAGTACGGGCGAAGGCCACACATGGGTCTGTGCAATTCGGAAATTACAAAGGCAGCGGTCACCCACTCGCTGATGATAATCACAAGTACCGCTCCTAACTCTGCATCATCATCGACTTTTACAGGCGGTTCCCAGTGGAGACTTGGGCAGCCATGCATCTCAATACTTCTTTCCCTTCGATGGATCCCTCCGTGACCACGCTGAACAACAGCCGCATCGTAGCAGACCTCACAGAGAATGATGTCTCTCGGAGCACGACACTCGACGGGACTCTAGGTCCGAATGACAAGGAAGGCGGGGACGAGGTCCTTATTGTTGACTGGGACGGTCCAGACGACCCGAAGAACCCCAAAAAGTAGGCTTCGCAGCTACCTCATGTATCACCCCCTCACATGCTTCTGTCCAAGCTGGAGCTTCAGGCGAAAGTGGGGCGTCACCGCGATCGTTTCTGCGTTTTCCTTCATTACTCCCGTCACTTCTTCCATAGTGGCGCCCGCGAGCAGTCGATTGGCTGCAGAGCTTGGAATCCACAACAACGTGGTGATCGCCCTGGTCACATCGATCTACGTCCTTGCATATGGTGAGTCGACCCAGGTTTCCGTCTCACGTTCGTGACCAACGTGGACCGCGCAGCCTTTGGACCTTTATTCATCGGTCCCATGAGTGAGATCTATGGACGGTCTCGCGTGCTTCAATTGGCAAACCTGTGGTACTTCGGTGGGTGATCACCACGTCGATCCGTCGCTCGCTCACCGTCCTCAAGTGTGGAACCTCGCGTGCGGCTTCTCCCGCGACGGATCGCAGTTGCTCGCGTTCCGTTTTCTCTCCGGGCTAGGCGGCAGCGCTCCTTTCGCGGTAAGTGCGCCTCGTTTTCGTGAGACGCGATCCAGATTGACCTAGCGTTCTAGATAGGCGGCGGCGTCCTCGGTGACTGTTGGCGCGCAGAAGAGCGGGGCAAGGCGGTCTCGCTGTATTCCCTCGCTCCGATGTTCGGTCCCGCGCTCGGTCCCATCGCTGGCGCTTGGTGCGTCTCTCGCCGTCTCCGCGTCCATGTGGCCTTTTTTTTGACGATGTGTGCGCAGGATAGCGGAGCGTTCGACGTGGAGATGGGTGGTAGGTCTTCTTCTGCTTGTATTGACCCGCACGTGGACGTCTCATCTGTCATTATTTCTAGTTTTGGTCCACGAGCACCGTAGACGCAGCCATCCAAGTTGTGGGCCTGCTTTTCCTCCGCGAAAGTCGGTCCAAGTCGTCCACGGTTCCGTCGCGTGTCGCTCACGACGTTTTCCATAGCCTATGCGCCAGTACTCTTGGAGAGGAAGGCAGACGAGATACGGCGATCCATGGACGCGGAGAAATCTCACAGGCAAGTGCGGACGATATTCGACGGGAAAGAAGATCGGTCGTGAGTACGCTGATTCGAACAGCCCGTGTCGTTCTGAGGAGACTACTTCCAGTTGGCGAGCGATCATGACCAGAGCGCTCGTGCGGCCATTCGGGTTCTCTGCGCGGGAGCCCATCATTCAGTTGCTCGGTCTGTACCAGGCGTTCATCTACGGGATCATGTATCGTGAGTGGTTCGAACGTGTCGATCTCGAAAACATCGTTGATGTTTATTTCGTCCTAGTATTCGTGACAAGCATTCCGTCCATCTTCGTCGGGGTTTACGGACAATCTGCGGGAATAGCCGGTCTCCACTACCTCGCGCTCGGCCTCGGCATGTCGGCGGGCGCGCAGACGAACGGGAGAACATTGGACAAGTGGTACGTGTATCTCAAGAACAGAAACGGAGGGGTCGGAAGACCGGAATTCAGACTACGTACGTTTCGTCTCCTTCCCCCTGTGTACGAGAAAGCAAACGCTCACTCGCGTCCGGCAACAGCTGGCATGTTCGTCGGGACCGTGATACTCCCCATCGGCCTGCTTGTCACGGGATGGAGCGTCCACGCGCACACGCATTGGATCGTCCCCGACGTCGTGAGTGTGCTCGCCCATCGGACCAGGTATACGACTCACGGAGGGGTGTGTATGACGTAGGGCATCTTGCTGGTCGGCGCGGGCATCATGTTCAACTGGCAGTCCATCAACGCGTACGTCATCGACGCGTTCACGCTCTACGCCGCCTCGGGTACGTGCGTCTAGCCGCATCGCCGAGCGAGTGCTTGTCCGCTCATTCTCTTCCGTCCCGCACCAGCGCTGGCGGCGGTGACGTTTTTGCGCTCGTTGGCGGGGTGTGGGTTCCCCCTGTTCGCCCCTGCCATGTACGCCGCGCTGGGGTTCGGCGTTGGGGACACGGTGCTCGCAGCCATCGCCGTCGTCATTGGGTGTCCTGCGTGAGTCCTCCTTCTCCCATTCTTCGTCTTCGGTCGACGATCTTTCGACTGACCCCCCGAGTCTAGACCGTGGATATTTTGGCATTTCGGGGAGAGGATCCGGAACGCGAGTCGTCATGCTCGGCGATGAACGCATGTGGTATCATATTCTTTCGACCGACGGTCGGAACCGTTTCGGAATCGGATCCGTGGTGATGAGATGGTGGCTCGCTCGTGACTGCTAACGTTATCTTCGGACATGATATTTGCCTTGGATCAGACTATATATTTATTCGCTAATATGTATTTCACATCTCTTGTAGCCCATTTGCACAGATACTTTAAAAAAGATACACGCCATTCCACGCAAAGAAGTAATAATGTTAAGCATAAACGAATAAAAAGACGATCTGTGGAGTGATCAGAGTCAAACACCTTCGAGCCACGAACGACGCGTATGTCTGATCCAACTCGTCCGTTGCTAAAGCCCTCTCAAGACTCGTAGTACTTCTTGCGTCTCCGGCTTGCTCAGCTCCCTGCTCCATCTCGTTGATTTCTTTTCCTTTTTGGTCGGGCTCGCAGGAGACGTCGGAGACGTCAACAACGACCACCTGCTCGCCTTCTTGCTGTCCGTTGCGTTCTCGTCTGCCGCTACGTTCGGCACGCGGGGCCGAACGGGCAGCGAGAACCGAACCGTGTTCACCCGCACCGGTTGCGGACTGACAAACGAGATGTGGCGCGTCTTGCTCGGAGGCGCGCTCAAAGGGGAGACTCGGTCGGTCGGTGTGGGCGTCGCACCGATCGACTCTGAATCCGGCGTGGAGAGCGCCCGAGGCTGTCCGGCGACTGCGCCCGTAGTCGTCGTCGTCGTCGTCGTCGTCTCTGCCTCAGCCTGTGCTCGTGGCTCTGCAGGCGGCGCCACCGGTACCGCCCCCGTGTCGTCAGAAACGAGCGTCGAGCACGTGGAGAGCGGACTCGCGGGTGGGTCTTCTGGGATGGTCGAGGGCACCTGGACCGAGGTGCGCCTCGCGCATCCGGTCAGGGGAGGCATGTCGACGAGCAACACGCCGTCCGGTGGCGTAGCCGACAGTGCGAGTGGGGGCGGAGGTGGGGGCGGGAGCGCTAGCTCCGGGTCTGTGTCTGGATCCGGCGCGCCGATGACGATGACGGGCGCTGCGTCCGCGTTTGCGTGCCACTCGGAAGAGTGCGTGGAGTCGGGGGACCTGGGAGACTGGGCGATGGGGCTCAGGAAGGTGGGAACAAGAAGGGGGTGGAAAGGGGTGGGTGCGGCGATCGACTCGAGATGCAACGACGTGGGCCGGCGCGGCTCGGACGGCGCTTGGGATGCAGAAAGCGGCGCCGGTGCAACGGGGACGCTGACGGTCGTTGGATCGGGACCGAAATCTTGCTTGGGACCGCGACGTCTGCGGAAGTGAAAGAAGCGGGCGAGGGAGAACGAGAAGCGAGCTTGGAACATGATGGGTGAACTTTGTCGAAACGGTGGCGACCTGCGTCCGATGGAACTGGCAAAGGAGGAGAGCGACTGGGAGACCAAACGAAAAGAGAGTCTGATGGCGACAGACCCTGGGACCTGTACTTAAAAGACGGTGTCATTAGAGCTGTACCGTGTCGACTCGAATGTGGTCGCCGGAAGAAACCATCAATCGATCACGATTGCGCCGAGCACCGACCGGATACTCGGCTGTCAAGCTTTCAAGGACAGCCATATGATGGTCGTCCACAGGGACGTGTCAGGACCTTGGAATTAAGACTAGAGGTCGCTAGCACCGGACGCTGGTAGGCTCGGTGTGTTTGGCTCGCCGGGAATCGTGTCCAATTTGCTGAGGCTGTGCAGTGCTGCGCCGTAAACTTGAAACCGCCGCCACCGGTCACCCGGGGAATCTTCGTCCGCGATCATCGGGCACGCATGGGATACACCATTCGCTTCATTTGTCGATACGACGTCAAGGGGAGTACTCTAATCCAAATTCATGATGATCATACGACCCAAACATCCGAGAACCGTTGAACAAATTTCTCCAGGTACAGCCGATCCATATCTGGCAGGGTAGCATTGGCACGCACGCCGGCGTTTTCCGCATTCTTCACTGTCTGCTACGTCCACATGGACGATGCCAACGCCAAGGACGAAAGGCCGCTACAAAATTGGAAATTGCCATTCGGTTCTTCGCAGCAGTTATCCAAGAAGCCCTACCTGAGATCCTCGAGGCCCTGCCGGAGAAGCGCTCTGGAGAGCATGGTGTTCAATGATATTCGTTATTCGTGTTCAGACAAAGTACGAGGCTCTAAATGGATTTCACCTAGTCAAGAGCGAATGGACCTACGCTGGCGGAGCAGAGTGCCCGCAGGGCGTAGAAAACGCAATGTAAAGTAGACGTGAGACCGTCGTCTTCTGCATCGGACTTATCATTTCACCTAGCCCAATTGTCGCAAAGAGTGTAAATTGACGCCAATGCGCGATAAACGGATCGTTCCGCTCATCGAGTTTGAAGATATAGACAGTCTCAGACACACCAAGCGTACGAAAGGACATCAGACAAACAAGCCTCGAAGAAGGCCAGTTGGCCGAGGGCTCACCAACACTGGACGAGCGTTGCCGTGGATCTAGTCCAAACCCGTTCTGCTGATGCTGCGAACAACGCTAAGCTGAGCTCGACCCCATTCGTGTCATCTCGATACGGGCTGAGGAGGATCCAGAGGCGGGTAAAAGTGACGATGAAAAAGCTCTAAGAATGTCACGTACACGATGAACGAGGCGGAGAACGAACGGAGGTATGAAGATGCGTGGTCAGCTAGCTATATTGTATAGATCGAGAGAAAAGATGCCGAAGGTAATTTAGGTGAGATTGATCAACCACCGAGACCGAGGCGATACTGTGTGAATCGATGTAAACGATAAGAAGACCATACCTGCGGAACGAGTGACAGGTGGTCGATGAATAAACATGGCAGACCAACAGGAGCAGCTTGTCCTGATCATCGGCACGGTGAGTATCATTTGCCATGTGAAGATGAAGCGTGAAGTAAGGTGTGCCAGTAATGGACGAGCATGACCAACAAGGTACGACTCTGTGTCGCTCATCGAATGCATCGGGCATTGCGAGGGACCGGATCCACAAGGAAACCATTTCCGTGTGGTGCTGCATGGGCATGATAAGTGCGGGTGGTCCGAGTTGGAGAACAGCCCGCCGTCTAGACAGTTTACTTTGCATCTCGTCTCGCATTGCGATAAAAATTCTCTTTTTTGACCTTTTTGAGAGAAATGTTCTTGGAAGAGGAAGACCGTGTCTTGAGCGGCGACGCTACTACTCGTTTCTTTGCCGGTGCCATATAGCGGCATAACTCGTGTTCTATGAGTTTACGCAGGACCTGATAGCATCTCCACGCGATCATATCAACTTGAAGAAGTTGATAGCCCCTGACAACACTCGACCAATCAACGACCAATGCCGGTGATAGCATACTGAGAGTGATCAATTATAGTGAGTAGAATACTCAGTGGATCAGAGGTCCAGCTAGAGATCCTACCCTTCTCGCCTGATTTGGGCCTTTCCAACACTGCATATTTCCAAAAAAGTTTCATATTGATTGAGTGACCTGTGCAAACATCCCTATTCAACGGAAATCAGAAGGCGGCAGATGCATTTGTCACTAAGCGTGTAAGCTGACAGAACATGCTGATAAAGCGGCGAAAAGAAATTCACCGGTCGCCAGACCAATGCCGGCTAGCTACTAGTTAAAAGATGTGCGACGACTCCAAGCAACTCGTACATTCCGCCATGTTGCCACTCATCCTGTATGACATCCCGTCCAAACTACCCGGCAACAGTTGGTCACCCAATCCTGCAAAGCCGAGGTACGAACATACCTCTTTACATAATGTTGCGTCCATCTAACGAATGCTTAAGATTTGTCTTGAGCTACAAGAAACTGCCGTTCGAGACCGTCTGGGTCGAACTTCCTGACATCGCTCCAACGCTGAAAGGTATTGGCGCGTCCCCAAGCAAGCGGGCGGATGGGAGCGAGCTGTACACTGTACCTGTTCTCAGCGATCCCAACACGGGTGCCCTCATCACCGATTCTTGGACGATCGCCGAGTACCTCGACGAGACGTACCCAGAGAAGCGTATTTTCCCAGACGGCTCCAAAGGCTTGATCAGTGCCTTCAATTCTGCGTTGACGACATTGCTGGGAGGCGCATTGAGATTTGGCTTCCTACGCATGTTGGAGATCTTGAATGATCCCAGCCGAGAATACTTCATCACCGCTAGAGAAAAGAGCCTGGGAGTCGAAGTGGACGAATGGTCCCCCGAAGGGCCAGTGCGCGACGCTCACTGGGCAGTTATCGAGAAGGACTACTTTGGTTCTGCGAGAACGTGGTATGACAAAGTTGAGGGCAAGTGGTTGATGGGAGACACCTTTTCCTATGCAGACATCCTCATTGCTTCTCATATGTTTTGGTTCAAGAGGATTTATCAGGTCGACGAGTGGAAGACAGTTGCCTCGTTGCATGATGGGAAGTGGGGAAATTTGCTTGCGGAGGTGGAAAAGGAATGCAACCTTGCGTAAACTTTGTCACGAGTGTAGAATGGAAATTTCCCATGGTCACGGTCAGGCTGAGACACCCTGCAAGCAAGGCAACTTACCCCTTCCTCCAGCCTCGTGCCATTTGACTAGAGTATTCATTGGTTCTGTCTAGGTCGACCCCTCTGCCCGACAATGGTCCGTGCGTACGCTGATCTTAGTCGGCGAATGAGAAGCTCCTCCCCACCCGCCTTCACCCGAGCATGACCGCATACCTACGGCGGGTCGTCGCATTCGCTGCTGCTGGCGTAGTCCGAGCTTCCGTGTTATCACGTGCCCACTCTGTTGAAAAACCGTGGAAAGACAGCGACAGTAGACGAAGAAGAGATACAATACGGTGAGGCGTGTACGATAAAGCGCTGTGTTAGGCTACTTCCGACGCACAGCGGTCGTGTCGGAAGTCCTCTAGACGGCCCGGAAATGGCGGCTGTTGGGGTCACACACTCAACAGTTGTTTCGTCCAGTCCAAGCGACGACTTAGGGGCGCAGCCTGACTCGGAGATATCTCAGCTTCCAATCCGAGGAACTCGGAGAACTCGGAATACGAGTGGTTCCATCGTGGTGCAGTGAAGGCGAAGATGCATCGAAAGTCGGTAATGAGCAAATTTGGATGTGAGAAATACGACTACGGCGAACCAAATGTTCAGATGCGTCGTACCGCAGACCAACCTCACAGCGCCAGAGCAGACGTTTGATCGAGGCCACGAACTACATATGTAGAACCCGCTTCGGGTTCTTGGTGCATGGAAAGTACTTGCATGAATCTCTATCACATACAACTCATTCTGGGGTATGGTCGAATCGAAACGAGAACAAATATTAGAAGAACATAAGTAGTGAAGAAGCAGCTCACTGTCGCATCATCACCGAGGACATTTTAGATAGCAATGACAATCAAAGGCCAACGTGGATGAATGGAATCCACTCGTCAAACGACGCACCGACTCTGTCTCGAAGGCCCCTGATGGCTTCGTGCAACGCGTACGCAGCCTCCCGATGATCCGGTCGAGTGCCCTTCCGAAACAAGTACCTGTATACCTCCCTCGCCACGTTTGGCGCGAGGTTGTCGCTAATCGACCACATCGTGCCGACGACTCCACCGTAGCCCGCAAACAGCATCCCCGCCGCGATGTGAATGGACTCGTCAGAGAGGTTTCTGTCGCCCTTGGCCGTCTGGCATGCAGAAAGAAAGGCGAGCCCGCCGTGCGGCCGTGACACCGAGATGATGTCACGAACCTTCAAACGGCGATGGTCGGCAAGACAGAGGCCGCTGTTGATCCCGTCTTGAACCCCGTGACATGCAAAGTGGACCCAGTCTGCATCCTTCATGAGGGAAAGTACTTCCTCGACTGTCCCAACGGACGGTTCGACGAGGGTGGTGCATGCTGAAAGTGAAGTTTGAACTACTTCCTTAATGTGCTCCAATTCGGTGGCGACGCCAGGAAGTGGGCCTTGGCCGTCCGTGGCTGGCTGACGAACGGCAAGCAAGCAAAGACTATGACTCGGGGAAGCAGTTTGCCTTGGCGAGGGAGTAAGAATGGTAAGGGAGGGAGTATACGACGAAACAACGAAGTCGAACACTTTGTGTCCAGGCTGCGAATATTCGTCGTCGTAAAGCCCAGCTGCATGAAGGGGAAGAAATGCAAATGGACCAGTCGGGCACCAGAAAATGCGTGAGAGGTCTCCAGGCCTCTGTTCGGAGACAAATGAGCAGATTCGGTTATAAATAGGGAGGCATGATACCGTACCGAGAAGGCCAAAGCATCTAGGACTGGTCTTACGACAGACATCCACAGGGGGGGCAAAATGGTTTCCCATCCAACACTTTCTCCTTTCACTCTTTTCCCCTCCCTTTCTTCACGAACGAGACACTTCAGTGTGTTCTGAAGAGTCGTTGATCGCTGCAGAGTAAAATTAGGGAGCGGGACATGAATCACATGGTCTACATTGGGGAGCACGATCAACGCATCGCAGCGGCTTCTGGCAGCGTTCAGTACGACTACCGGTCCAGCGTGCGCCGAGGCACGGAGCTGAGAAAACGGTTTGTGGCGGAGGAATCCATCAAAGCCTGGCAGCTTGCGGATCTCCCTTAGCAGATCATCCCGCTCAATTGCGAGTGCACGGTGTCGATCAGCCTCTTCCCGTAATGACTTTGGCTGGTCATCCTCTATGCCTGCAGTTCCGGGTGACAACACAGACAGTGATTTTTCACGGGTGGCACTAGCATTGTCCAATGCAGTTGACAGCTGTTGAAGTCGACGAGCATGATCCGGATAGATGGAGGCCAGCTCTTCGTACGAACTACGAAGTTGAAACTGCTCGCCCCAGACCACTGAGCGTCCCCGCTCAAGCCACTCCACGGCAAGTTCTGGGTATCCAGCCTGCAATGCCTCTGCAGCGGCGTGCCGTACCACATCTGAGGCACCTGAGGAGAGTTCAGAGTAACGGTTTTCAAGAGAGAGACCAATCCATGCGAGTTGAGGAAGAAGATTGATGGAAACAGAATAAGCAAGGAAGAGGGAGGGATGACGTATCAACCCAGCACAAGAAATCCAATTCTGGGATGCATTGAAGCGAGTGCGAACTGGGCCGAAAGGGGATGACGCAGCATGGGAATATGCAGACAGCGCACCATCCATATCAGGAAGCTCCCCGAAGTGTAAAAAACGAGCAAGCAGGGATTTGCCGAGGTTGGTGAGGCAATCAGATTTGTCGGGGTGGCCATCCGGGATAAGCTGAACAGCGTCTCTTTGGGTTGAAATCGCGCTGTCTATGTCGTGAAACTCTTTGAAACTGTCAAAACGAGCCCGGAGGGAGTTGCCGAGGTTGGTGAGATATTGAGGTTTGTCTGGGTGACTATCAAGGGTGAGCTGAACAGCTTCTTTTTGAGTCAAAATCGCATCCTCTAGGTCATGAAGCGTTCCGAGGCGTAAGAAACGAGTAAGGAGGGAGTTGCCGAGGTTGTTCAGATTCCTGGGTTTCGCGGTGTGGCCATCCGGGGTGCAATGAACTGCGTCTCTCTGCGCCGAAAGTGCGTCGTCTAGGTCATGAAGTTCTCCGAGGTGCTGAAAGCGAATGACAAGGGAGTGGCCCAGGTTGTTAAGACAAGCGGCCTTGTTGGCATGGCCATCTGGGATGAGCTGAACAGCATCTCTTTGAGTCAAAACTGCGTCGTGTAGGTCACCAGGTTCTCTGAGGCGCTCAAAACGAGCGAGGAGGGAGCTGCCGAGATTAGTGAGACAACTGGGCTTGTCAGGGTGGCCATCAGGGGTGAGCTGGGCGGCATCTGTGTGCGTCAAAATCGCGTCATCTAGGTCACGTAGTTCTCCGAGGCGTATGAAACGAGTGTGAAGAGAGCTGCCGAGGCTGTTGCGAAGACTGAACTTCTCGGGATGGCCATCAGGGGTGAGCTGAACAGCGTCTCTCTGAGTCGAAATGGCCTCGTCTAGGTCACATAGTTCTCCGAGGCGTGAGAAACGTGTGCGGAGAGAGCGACCGAGGTTATTGAGACAAGTGGGCTTGCCGGGGTGCCCATCGGGGGTGAGCCGAACTGCATTTCTCTGAGTCGAAACTGCATTGTCCAGATCACAAAGCTCTCCGAGGCGCTCAAAACGAGTGCAGAGCAAGCTACCAAAATTGTTGAGATAACCAGGCTTGTCCGGGTGGTCATTAGGGGCGAGCTGAACAGCGTCTCCCTGAGTTGAAACTGCGTCATGTAGGTCACGAAGCTCCCCGCAACGCTGAAAACGAGTGTGGAGGGAGTTACCGAGGTTGCTGAGACAAATTGGCTTGTCGGGGTGGCCATCAGGGATAAGTTGAACTGCATCTCTGAGAGTCGAAACTGCATCGTCTAGGTCGCGAAGCTCTCCGAGGGACTCGAAACGATTTATTAAGATGTTTCCGAGGTTGTTAAGACAGCCAAACTTGTCGGGGTGGCCATCAGGAGTGAGCTGAACAGCGCCTCTCTGACTCGAAATTGCGTTGTCTAGGTCGCAAATCTCTCCGAGACGCGAAAAACGGATGCTGAGGGAGCTGCAGAGATTGTTGAGACAGCTGGGCTTATTTGGGTGGCTATCCGGGATGAGCTGAACAGCATCTCTCTGAGTCGAAATCGCATCGTCTAGGTCGGGTAGTTCTCCGAGGCGAGAGAAGCGTGTGACGAGGGCGTTACCGAGGTTGTTGAGATAACCGGGCTTGTTGGGGTGGGCCTCAGGAGTGAGCTGAATAGCGTCTCTCCGAGTAGAAATTGCATCATCTACGTCGTGAAGCTCTCCGAGGCGTAAGAAACGAGTGAAGATGGAGTTGCCGAGGTTGTTGAGACGACTGGGCATCTCAGGGTGGCCATGCGGGGTGAGCTGAACAGCGTTTCTCTGAGCCGAAATTGCATCGTCTAGGTCACGAAGCTCTCCGGCGCGCTGAAAAAGAGCGCGGAGGGAGTTACCAAGGTTGTTGAGACAACTGGCCTTGTTGGCGTGGTCATCAGGTGTGAGCTGGACAGCACATCTCTGCGTCAAAATTGCATCGCTCAGGTCGCGAAGTTCTCCTAGGCATTCAAATCGACTGAGGAGGGAGCTGCCGAGGCTGGTGAGACAACCAGGCTTGTCAGGGTGACCATCAGGGGTGAGTCGAAGAGTCTCTCTGCAAATCAAAATCGCATCATTTATGTCGTGAAGCTCTCCGAGGCGCTCGAAACGAGTGTGGAGGGAGTTGCCAAGGCTGTTGAGACGACTGGGCTTCTCGGGGTGACCATCAGGGGTGAGCTGAACAGCATCTCTTTGAGCCAAAATCGCATCGTCTAGGTCGCGAACCTCTCCAATGCGTAAGAAACGAGTCAGTAGGGAGCTGCCGAGGCTGTTAAGACACTTGGGTTTGTCTGGGTGTCCGTCAGGGGTGAGCTCAACTGCGTCTCTGTGAATCAGAACTGCATCGCCTAGGTCGCGAAGCTCTCCGAGGCGCTGAAAACGAGCGCGGAGGGAGTTTCCGAGGTTGATGAGACAACCAGGCTTGTCTCCATCAGGTGTAAGCTGAACAGCATGCCTCAGAGTCAACATGGCGTCATCTAGGTCGCGAAGCACCCCGAGGTGCGAAAAACGATTTACAAGCGAGTTACCGAGGTTACTGAGATAACCGGGTTTGCCGGGGTGGCCATCGGGGGTGAGCCGAACAATTTCTCGCAGAGTCGATATGGCCTCCTCAAGGTCGCCAAGGTCACCGAGACGTCTGAATCGATATAGCAATGCTACACCGAGATTACACAGCCCGGGGGAATAGCCTTCATCCCAGACTGGAGTAGTCTGCACGAATTTCCTCGTAATCGCGAGTCCCTGTTCCAGGTCCTCCAGTTCACCAAACTGTTCATAACGTTTCAACAATGCAATACTTGAAATCCTTGGGTCTTCGTCCATGAAGCCTAACGCAAAATTCTTCTCCGCTGTTGATGGCTCATTCCATCGACGTCGCGCTGGATCCACAGGAAGCAATTGGAGCATGATCCTCGCAGCGCGATTTTCGTGGCTCTCTCCGGAGCTGAGTTCCAGGGCCTCGTGCAGCAATGCCTCGCATCGTGCCCCCTCTATTTCATCCTTTGACGTCTCGTATTTCACGAAAGACACTACGGCGAGCTGAGTCAGCGTCCAGGGACGATCTACATGGCCAGTGGGACGCCTGCCCAGTACATCCAGGTACAAGTTGAGCGGAATCTCGAGGGGGGTAGCTGAACCCACTACTCGAGAGTGCATAAATTTGGCCAGTGCGAGGTTTGACTGCGCTGCTGCACGGCAAGGATGGTCAGGCGGACATATGTTGTGTGCCCGTTCGAACATTGCGATAGACAGCTCTAGATCTCTTTCCTCTCCTCGCTTTCGGTAGCGCGAGAGTGCACTGTGACCTCGGTTTGTTATATCTTCTAGTTCCGCTAGAGACTGTATGGATGACTACGGATATTCATTGATTAATGATGGTCGCACGGGCGTAGGCACCCACTCACATGGTGAGGGGGAAGCACCCTCGCCATTGGTGACATCGGCTGCTCAACAGTCACCGAAATGGATGAACACGGGGATACGACGTCCCCTTCCTTCGGGAAGAACGTAAATGCTGTCCAAGTGTGAGTACCTAGATCTATTTCCAACACTCAGCCCCGCTCACGAGCATCTCCTGCGCTACGATACAACAGTTCCCCGACGGTCACCGTCAACTTTCGCAGCTGCTCCCCGGCACCTAACATGGGTTGACATTCGAAAGACGCATAGACACCGAGATGAACGTCGGCGGACGGGTCTGATGGGCTGTATACCAGTCAGTCTAGATCATGATAGAAAAGTAGGATCTTACATCGGGATTGGACCAGTCCATTCCACACAGTCGATATTTACCGACGAACGCTTATTCTCGGTTCTCCACTCAAGGCTGCTGTGACGAACGGCAGTGTAGAAGCCGGCAGGAAGGCGTCTCAGGCCGAGCGCGACGTCGGTTGCACGAATACCTATCTCGTTGTCAGCCACACTTTTAAGCCTTGTAAATAGAGCGAGTTCCATACTCGTAATGACCATTTCATTCTGGTCAGCCCTCGTCGCACCATCGCATGACTGTACACGCCCAGCGACCGGATCACGATCGCTGGGCGATGATATGTCATGCTGTACGATAATCAGTTGGCAAATGATCGGTATAGTTTCAAACATACTGTTGAGGCACTAGAAAGCGATGGTGCTGCTTCACAGCGGGCCACGTTCGGATATCTGGTGCATTCCGAGTCCGAGTCACCACTCTCGGACGGCTTCGACTCTGCTCGCGAACTGTTCTTTTTAGCGCAGGAACTACGGGGTGGCATGATGGGGGAGTTGAACAGCTGGCGCATGCAGCGCCGCGATACTTTTCAAGGCCATACTGTACAGCAAGTGAACTTCTGGTTTGGCTCCGTGCACGATAACTCACAAACTCCGACAGGGCGCGCCGTGCAAAGAAATTCCGATTTCGTGCCTGGTGGATTGGCCTCGTGTTCGGCCCATCAGATAGATATCATTTCCGCTGTGATCGAAAGGGCGAGTATCACACGTTTGATGGCTATTTCAAGTGCCAGCGGTGGACGCAAGGATCGGGCGTCTAAACTCGTTGGCGATAACGTCGCAGCCCTGATAAGACCAAAATCTGAGCGCTGCATGGTCCCTCCGGAAAGTTCAAAATGCTGTCATCCCCAGTACCGGCGGCGGCTGCAAGTGAAAGTAAGGTGAAGGCACTTATCCAGAGAACAAAGTGCCGAGGACGTGTTCATCAGGGTAGCCTTGGGTGGAATAACATCCATGTGGGTTGAAGTCGCACCACCTAGATCGCGAAGCCCCCTAAGACACGACAAATGATTCATACATGGATGAAGAATGAGTTTTACAGCGTCCCTGCAGGTTGAAACGGCATTCCAGGCATTCTCTCATCCAAGGCATGGGACAGAAAGGTCCGGTAGAATAGGTCAGTCAGGTGGGTAGCGACGAGCGACGAGGCCCACAATCAGCGACGTCCATGATTCGTGTTCGTCTGTGGTGGTGGGCATTGCAGCTGCGAGTCTCGAGCAAAGCCGTGCCGTGCCATGTCATGGTCTGCGGATCCACTTGCTCTTGCGAAAATGCCCCAAGCCAGGGTAATGAATAATGCCTCCCTTGTGTCATTTTCCCGGTACGACGACTTGGTTGCGTTGGGCATGGGAGCCACCTTGGTCTCTCTGCAGGAAGCCTTGTCATTGACGAGGGTCTTTCTACTTCAAACGCCGCCCGGTCCGAAAGGTATGATGTACCACGTGAGGTATTCGCGGGGTCACTGGAAGGCAAATCCACCTGCGGTCATCTGAAGGACGCGGCAGGCAGAGACCATAAGACAAAACTGCGAAAAGGCTTCGGATCTACAAGATGCAGGTAAGAATAGCAGTGAACTCACCTCGTTGACGTCCGTTACACTCAAAGAGTTCTTGTGATACGGAGCAGGCGGCCCGAACGAACGAACGCCTGTGCGATTGCATGATCAGACGTGGACCAGAAAACTGGGACGACTCGTCGCTATTCTCAAAGATCTGGCCCGCTTTCGAGGTCACTGATTCTAAATCCCCGTGATTTGGTGAGCGCGCATGTCACGGTGCTGGATTGGAGGGACGGACGGACCTGTGGATGGCGTTCTTGTCGCACGTGCACTCGAGAGCGTCGACGATCTTTGCGGTGGAATGCGCTGAACCATGCGAATATGTAGGATCTCATCTCGCCGTTTGGAGCGAGATCGAGAGCAAATACTAGACTCTATCAATTAGCCAGGGTCTGAGGACGCAGCTGAGGACGCACAGAGAGACTCCACCCGTTCTAGACGTCTGTTGAACAGTGCCGAATTCAACGACGTACAGCGTGCGCGTCGCCTGGGGACACGTAAGTACATAGACCGTGAGCACGGTCACGATTACTCACGGTGGAACACGATGTTCCGCCCAGAGTACCACCGAACGCGTGAGCCGACAATTTCGACAAACGGGCGTTTACACTAGATTTGGATTGAACGTTTGAGTGATTTAAAGCGGCCTCGAGGCCAGGACGGACCAGTGATCGTCTCCCTTGCGAAATAGGCTGGCGGGCAAAAGGGACTGTGGAAGGACGGTCGAGATGGCGACACTGACAAGGATGCTTGCCTCCATAATGGCAAAACCACCAATGGAACGGATCATGATCGATTGTCCATGTCAGCATTGTCAGGTGGAAGAGGGCAGTGAAGTTGGAGCCCAATTGAACGTTCAAAGAGAAAGCGGACCGTCATAAGCACAGCAGATGTCATGCAGGTATGGAACAGCCGAGGGTGAAGCTTTGAAGCAGTGCACAAGTGACGAGACCTTATCTTGATCGTAAGAACTTTGATAAAAATCACTCCATGAGACATACAGAACGTTGACGTTGAAAATGACAAGATCGCCAACTAACATAACGATCGACCCACATAACTAGTTTGCTCGGAGAACTCCCACTAAGACAATGATCAAGACAATGATCAAGCTGCTCCAGGATCCTGCCAGCTTCGACACAACCTTCGCGACCTCGATACTTTCATTCATCGACACCATCGTCCCAGCTTTTCATACCAGCGCAGTAGGTGCTGCGACGACAACGGTGCGAAGGTGTCCACAGATGAATACCCAGAGGGCCGAACAATTCGATTGAGGAAATGCAGTAACAGGGGGGACGACGCTTGCGATTGCACCGAGAGCCTGAGCGTCACGACGTCCACGAAAGAGGATCAGCGAAATCAGCGAAGGTGGTGAAAACACGAGGATCTGGAGGACGGCGTGATGGCATGTGAACCTAGCACACGAAATCCGATGATGGGATGCGCAGAAACGAGTGCGAATGGGACCAATAGGAGTAAGGGTAACACGAGAACGTGCAGACGGCGCG
This sequence comes from Strobilomyces dryophilus, assembly GCA_038089955.1. NCBI lineage: Eukaryota > Fungi > Basidiomycota > Agaricomycetes > Boletales > Boletaceae > Strobilomyces > Strobilomyces dryophilus. The sequence continues at coordinate 31,657 of JBBPLT010000220.1, forward strand.
CTATCCACGTCATGAAGCTCTCCGCAGTATAAGGAGTGTGGAGAGAGTCGTCGAAGTTGTCGAGGTCATCAGGCTTGTCGGGGTGGCAATCAGGGGTGAGCTGAACGGCGTCTCTGCGAGTCGAAATCGCGTCGTTTAGGAAGCCGGCAGGGAGGCGTCTCAGGCCGAGAGCGACGTCGATCGCACGGATACCTGTATCTTTTTGTCAGCCACGTTTGCAAGCCTTGTGAAACATCATACTCGTTATGTCCCTTTTCTCCTGGTCCGTCCCCGTTACACCAGTGTAGTGAGCAGGATTGCTGGGCGACGATGTGCGGTCCTGCAGGATAGGTCAGTCTCCGAACGACCAGCTTGATCTCGAACATACTGTTGCGGTACTGAAAGACGATGTTCGCGATTCACGACGGTGTTGTTGATGGCTGGTTTTGCCATCCTCTGCGCGAGTCAATTCTGACTGCGCTCGCGAACTGTTGGACATGATGAGGCGAGGGCCTCGAGGATGGCCCGTGCGAACCGCAAATTTGCAACTCCGATTCCGATAATCCCCATAGTCCGAATTCGTCCATTCTCTACGTCGAGCTTTGACAGAAGGCGAGCCCAACGTCCCGGGCTACTTTGAATCGAAAATCCTGCTTCCTTTTCTCCTGCAGTCGGCGGTTGAAGCCGATCGAAGCTTCTGCTCGACTTCAACCGCCAACTGCAGGACGCAGACCCTCGACGTATCGTAGCACATGGTGACTATCGTGGTGCAACAGGGCGCCGCGTTCCTCTGATCCCGCGTTCACGACCGAGTCGAGCAGGGGATTCGCGAATTCCTCGGAACGCGCGTCTGAACAGGGACGCCCCCAGTGGGGCGTCCGCCCTGCACGCCGACCTCGGCGTCGCGACCCACGAACTCCAGGTCTACGTCGTCGAGCGGTGGCAGCCGAGGCGATCTACGCGAGCGACACGGAGCTCAAAATCCCTGTGTTGGTTGTGAGCCCATCCCGTCCCTCGCTCCGTGGGCCTGCAAGCGCGTGGAAGTACAGTTTGACACGACTCGGCGTCGTCGGCGAGCGCGATCACAAGGCGTCGACGTTCGCCTCTCTAGCAGTCCGTCCCTTCCCTTCCCTTCACGCGCGTGCTTATGTCCCCGTCTACAGGTACATTCAGGTGATGCAGGTCTTCTAGTTGACACACTGGCTCGCACAGGCCCCGACGACTACCGCTTTCCCTCCTTTATCTTCGGTTCTTTCAGCTCCGCACCTCGGCCCCCAGAGGGGATACATGTCCCCGAGGTCGTCTGCGACCCCGCGGAGGTTTGCATGTATTAGCGTGCATCAAGTTCGTCAGTTGGGCGCATGCTTTTGCTCTCCCTCCCCAGCGTAGAGGTCGGGCGCTTAGTTACTTTAGAGATCCCTCGCGCAGATCGAGACTCCGTCCCTCCGACGGCGCCTATGCTCGACGACACCTCCGTCATAAGTTCCCCCGTCCGTTCGTCCTCACCTCCTCACCCACCACACCCCCCTGTCGCAGGCGAAGACGCTCTCCCGCCTGCGGGGTCGCCAAGCCACACATACACCGGCACGGGCACCGAGGGCAACTGTTGTTTGGGACCAGTGCCGAGCACGTTCGCTGTGGCACAGGAGGAGGAGGGACGAGACTGGGCACGATCGAGGCGCCCTGGATGCGGCCCATACAGTTCGATTGGGGTCCGGATGCAGGCGCGGGACTTGCGAGTCGCACGCATGGGGAAGAGGAGAGATGGTGCTGGGCGGGCGCGATGACCTTTGCCTCTGTTCTTTAGTGACACCTACGCACGCATATAACGATCCAAGTCTACAGTTTTCTTGCGCGAAGACGTCGCGCCGCTCGTAGAGTCTCCATTGCTCGATGTCGCTGAACGTCCCCGGCAGGACAAGCCGGAGCGTAAATTCCTGAGCCGTCCTGGTTTCCACCGCCGCGACGATCGTCTGGTTCAGTCGCGTCAGCCATCACAACGCGCGGTCCGGCGCGCAAAAAGGGCTACAGACAGACAGAACGTCTGACGAGCGCATGTATGCAGGAGCGACCGGTTCCCAAAGCGAGACGTCTGTGCGAACAGCAGCTCCGACGAGCTGTGCGATCATGGCGAACAGACAGGCGAGGGCAGGCCTTGTCGTTTCTATGATGGCCAGGACACGCAAGGCACGCGCGAGTGCAGACTCGAGGGAAGGTGATGATGAAGCTCTGCTGCGCAAAGGACCACTGGGAGCGCGTAGGCTTGTAGCGAGCTTGTGAGGGCGGGGCCGGGCTTCGGAACATGTCGGAGTGAGAGACGCGAGTTTGGAAGAATGGAAATAAATGAAAAGAGTGACGGTGGTGTGCACGCTCATCGAATGATATCGAGGACATGACGGAATGTCGTCTGACGAGACCTGCGGTTCACCTGGCACGGACGGGTAGTCGAGGCGACCGACGAGACTGAAATCGGGGATGAACGAGAGATGAGGAGTCAGGACCCAGAGTGAATGAATGCAGTGCCGCGCGTGAGGGCGAGCGAGTTCGCCAGAGCGACTTTCCATTTCAAAATGGACGTCCTCGTTCGATGACAAGATTCGATGTGGGCGGGTTGAACATGGCAACGACATTGGAGCGCTGTTCGCAGGATCTCTGCGTCACAAGACAGCAAGTGGATCGAGAGACAGCGGCGACGTGCAGCGCAGAAATATCGCAAATTGGTAGGAGAACGATGATCGCGATCGTGTCGGACGACTCGCACGATAACTCGAAATCGTGATCCACGCCACCCGAATCAAATGAGACCGTCTATCAAATAATTCCCAAGGCTCTGAACGCGTGTATGACAGAATATACTCATTGAGATGTACCGTCGAGTTGAAAAGGACCACGCGATGGCACTCAAAGGCCAACATGGATGAACGGAATCCACTCGCCAAACGGCGCATCGACATTCTTTCGCAAGTCCCCGATGGCTTCGTGCAACGCGTACGCAGCCTCCCGATAATCCGGTCGAGTGCCCTTTCGAAACAAGCACCGGTATACGTCCCTCGCCACGTCGGGCGCAAGCATGTCGCTGATCGACCACATCGTGCCGATCACTCCGCCGTAGCCCGCAAACAGCATCCCCGCCGCGATGTGGATCGCCTCGTCGGAGAGGTGTTTTTCGCCCATCGCTGTCTGGCACGCAGAAAGGAAGGCGAGCCCGCCGTGCGGCCGTGACACCGCGATCATGTCGCGGACCTTCAAACGGCGACCGTCAGCGAGACAAAGCCCACTGTTGATCCCGTCTTGAACTCCGTGGCATGCAAAGTGGATCCAGTCTGCTTCCTTCATGAGTGAAAGCACTTCCTCGACCGCGCCATCCACGAGGGCGGTGTATGTTGAGCAAAACTTCTGCACTGCTTCTTGGACGTATGCCAACTCGGTGACCACACCAGGAAGCTTCGACTGGCCATCCGTCGCTGGCTGAGGAACGGCGAGGAAGCGGAGTTTGTCATTGCAAACAGCGGTTCGATTTGGCAACGGCGCAAGAATGGCGAGAGAGGGAGTATACGATGAAACAACAAAGTCGAACACTTTGTGTCCAAGTTGCGAATGTTCACTGTCGTATAGCCCAGCTGCATGGAAAGGAAGAAATGCGAAAGACCCCGTCGGACACCAGAAAATGCGCGAGGTGTCTCCAGGTCTCTGCTCGGAGACTGATGAGTGGACTGATTGACACACGGTATGACAACGAACCGAGAAAGCCAAGGCGCACAGGACCGGTCTCACAATAGACATCCACAGGACGGGCAAAAAGGATTCCCATCCAAGGCCTTCCCCTTTTACGCGTTTGCCCTCCCTTTCATCACGAACGAGGCCCTTCAATTTGTTCTGATAACTAGCCAGACGCTGTGGACTGAAGTGGGGGAGGGAAACGTGAACCACATGGTCTACATTGGCAAGCACGACCAGCGCATCGCAGCGGCTTTCGGCAGCGTTCAGTATGACTATCGGACCAGCGTGTGTTGAGGCACGGAGCTGAGAAAACTGTTTGTAGCGGAGGAATCCGTCGAAGCCCGGCAATTTGCGGATCTCCCCTAGCAGATCGTCTCGCTCGATCGCGAGCGTACGGTGTCGATCAGCCTCTTGCTGCAACGACCCCGAGCCTGACTCGCGGTCAACTCCACCTTCTGACCCAGACGACAGCGCAGACAAGGATTTTTCGCGGGTAGCAGTGGCATGGTCCAATGCAGTCGACAGTTGCTGAAGTCGAGAAGCGTGATCCGGATAGTCGGACGCCAGTTGTTCGTACGAACTACGAAGTTGAAACTGCTCGCTCCAGACTACGGAGCGTCCCTGCTCGAGCCACTCCACTGCAAGTTCTGGGTACCCAGCATCCAGCGCCTCTGCAGCACCACTCCGCACCACATCCGAGGCACCCCAAGCTAGTTCAGAGTAACGGTTTTCAAGGGAGAGACCCATCCACGCGAGTTGAGGAAGAAGATTAATAGCAACGGAATAAGCATGAAGAACAGAACGATGACGTGTGAGCTTAGCACACAAAATCCAATTCTTGGATGCTAAGAAACGAATGCGAATGGGACCGAAAGGAGCTAAAGTAGCATAGGAACACGCAGACAGTGCACCATGCAAGTCATGAAGGTCTCCAAAGTAAAGAAAACGAGTGTGGAGAGAGACACCGAGGTTATTGAGACAAGTGGGCTTGTTGGGGTGGTCAACGGGGGTAAGCTGAACGGCATCTCTATGAGTTGAAATCGTATCCTCCAGGTCCCGAAGTTCCCCAAGGCGCATAAAACGGATGCGAAGGGAGATGCCGAGGCCATCGAGATAAGTGGGCTTCTCAGGGTGGCCATTAGGAATGAGCTGAATGGCGTTTCTTTGCATCAAAATAGCATCCTCTAGGTCTAGAAGCTCTCCGAGGCACAAGAAACGAATCCGGAGGGAGACGCCGAGGTTATCGAGATAACTGGGCTTCTCACGGTGGCCGTCAGGGATGAGCTGAATGGCATGTCTCTGAGTTGAAATCGCGTCCTCTAGGTCACGAAGCTCTCCGAGGCGCTCAAAACGAGTCCGGAGGGAGAGGCCAAGGTTGTCGAGATAACTGGACTTCTCAGGGTGGCCGGCTGGGATGAGCTGAACCGCGTTTCTCTGAATCAAAATAGCATCCTCTAGATCCAGAAGCTCTCCGAGGCGAAAGAAACGAGTCAGCAGGCAGACACCCAGGTTTCCGAGACGACCAGGTTTGTTAAGGTGGCTCACAGGGGTGAGCCGAAGGGCATCTCTGTGAGTCAAAACCGCATCCTCTAGGTCCAGAAGCCCTCCGAGGCGCTTAAATCGAATGCGAAGGGAGATACCGAGATTGTCGAGATAAGTGGGCTTCTCAGGGTGGCCATCAGGTATGAGCTGGATGGTATTTCTCTGAGTTGAAATCACGTCCTCTAGGTCCCGAAGCTCTCCGAGGCGCTCAAAACGAGCCCGGAGGGAGATGCCGAGGTTTTCGAGATAACTGAACTTCTCAGGGTTACTATCAGGGAGTAGCTGAACGGCATATCTCTGGGTTGAAATCGCGTCTTCTAGGTCACGAAGCTCTCCGAGGCGCTCGAAACGAGCCCGGAGGGAGAGGCCAAGGTTGTCGAGATAACTGGACTTCTCACGGTGGCCGTCAGGGATGAACTGAGCAGCATTTCTCTGAGTCGAAATCGCATCTTCTAGGTCGCAAAGCTCTCCGAGGCGAGAGAAACGAGCCTGCAGACAAAGGCCGAGGTGGCCGAGATAACCAGGCTTATTGGGGTGATCAACAGGGGTTAGTTGAATAACATCTCTGTGAGCCAAGATAGCATCCTCTAGGTCCTGGAGCTCCCCGAGGCGCTCAAAACGAGTCCGGAGGGAAAGGCCGAGGTCGTCGAGATAACTGGGCTTCTTAGGGTGGCCGTCGGGAATGAGCTGAACCGCATTTCTCTGAATCAAAATAGCATCCTCTAGGTCACGAAGCTCTCCTAGGCGTGAGAAACGAGCTCGCAGACAGAGGCCGAGGCTGCCGAGACGACCAGGTTTGTTGGGGTGGCCAACAGGGGTGAGTTGAAGGGCATCTCTATGAGTCGAAATCGCATCCTCTAAGTCCCGAAGCTCTCCGAGGCGCATAAAACGAATGTGAAGGGAAATGCCGAGACTGTTGAGATAACTGGACTTCTCGGGGTGGCTATCAGGGATAAGCTGAACGGCGTTTCTCTGAGTCAAAATCGCGTCCTCTAGGTCGCGAAGCTGTCCGAGGCGTGAGAAACGAGACCGGAGGGAGAGGCAGAGGTTGCTCAGACGACCAGGCTTGTCAGGGTGGCCATCGGGGGTGAGTTGAACAGCGTTTTTATGAGCCGAAACCGCGTCGTCTAGGTCGCGAAGCTTTCCAATGCGCTCAAAACGAGTGAAGAGTGAGTTGCTGAGGTTGTTGAGACGACCAGGCTTGTCGGGGTGGCCATCAGGGGTAAGCTGAACAGCGTATTTGTGGGTCAAAATCGCGTCATCTAGATCGCGAAGGCCTTCGTGCCGCTTGAATCGATGCAGCAACGCTACCCCGAGATTACTTAGCTCGCCGGGACACCTTTCGTCCCAAACCGGAGTAGTCTGCACCAAATTTGTCGTAATCGTGATTGCTCGTTCCAGGTCATCCAGTTCCCCACTTTGTTGATAGCGTTCCAACAACGCAATACTTGCAAACCTGGGGTTTTGGTCCATGAAGCCCGACCTGAGTCTTCGCTCGGCTGTAGATGGCCTATTCCACCTGCGCCACACGGCATGCAGCCGGAGCATGATCATTGCAATCTGGTTTTCGTGACTATCTCCGGAGCTGAGGTCCAGCACTTCATACAGCAATGTCTCGTATTGTGGCCCCCCTATTTCATCCTCTGACCTGACGTATTTCACGATAGCCACTGCTGCGAGCTGAATCAGTGTCGAGGGACGATCCATATGGCCAGTAGGACGCCTATGCAGCGCATCCAGGTACAAGTTGAGCGGGATCCCGAGGGAGGCAGCTGTACCCTCCACTTGACAGAGTTCAAATTTAGCCATCGCCAGGTTCGACTGAACTGCCGCACGACAAGGATGGTCAGTCGGACAAATACTTTGTGCCCGTTCAAACTTTGCAATAGACAGCTCCAGGTCTTGTCTTTCCCCTTGCTTTCGATAGCGCGAGAATGCGCTGTGACCCTGGTTGGTTGTGTTTTCTAGTTCCACAGGTAATTCCAGGGACGACTATGGACATATGAGATGACCGAGTGTGAGTCGGTATAGGCACCTACTTACATGATGAGGGGGCAGCACTCTCGACGCTTGTAAACTCTTCTGCCGTTCCACGGTCACAGATATAGATGAACACGGGGATACCACGTCCCCTTCCTTTGGGAAGAACCCGAACGCTGTCGCGGTGTAAGAAACTATATCATTTCCAACACTTGACCCGACTCACGAACATCTGCATTGCGATCCAACAGTTCCCCAACGGTCACCGCCAAATTTCGCAACGGCTCTCCGACACCAAGTATGGGTTGGCATTCAAAAGATGCATAGACGTCGAGATGGACCTCGGCCGACCGGTCCGGCGGACTGCATACACAGTCAGCTCAATTCATGATTAGAAAAGTGGGGATTCACATCGGGATCGGACCAGCCCATTCGACGCCATCGATATTTACCGATGAACGCTTGGTCTCCGTTCTCCATTCAAGACCACTGTGACGGACCGCAGCATAGAAGCCAGCAGGGAGGCGTCTCAGGCCGAGAGTGACATCCGTTGCACGAATTCCTGTTTCGTTGTTAGTCGCGTTTACAAGCCTTGTATAATGGAGCAGGTTCCGTACTCGTAATGACCATCCCCTCCAGTTGGTCGGTCCCTGTTGCACCATCATATGGCTGGGCTGCTGGTCCAGTGGTTTCCTCCTGCTGTACACGCCCAGGGCACTGTGGATCAGAATTGCTGAGCGACGATAGCCAGTTCTGCGGGATCGGTCAATCGGCAAACGACCGACTGGACTAACATACCGTGAAGTCCCCAGAAAGCGATGCATCCCATTCACGGAGGAGGTTCCATGTCGTTGATGCATGATGGACTCGGAGTCTCCATTCTCTGTGTGAGACGGCTCCGACTTTGCTCGCGATCTGCTGAACATGATGGAGGAATTGAGCTGCTGCTAGGAGTGTGCAGCACTGCGACCATAGCAGCTCCGCGCGGCAGGTCTTACATAACAAATTGATACGTAGGCCACACGACCTCACTGACTGTCACGCATGCATCCCCCATCTGACACAGTGACAACACGTCCACGATGCAGAACACTGTCAGACTTATTCGGAATGAAGTAACCTTCAGACAGACTCCATGAGCTCAAGCATGCGGTGTCGCTCCAAACCAGCTCTGAGCCCGAACCAAGCGTCGCATGCAAGCATCGAGGGCTTCCGGCACGCTCACCGACACTGAGCGAGTGCTGCAGTCAGTCCAGTCAAAACTTGTTCTGGGGACGGTGACGCTGCACTTTGCCCGCCGGGTGCACATCGTTTGGTCGCGCACGGCGTCGATATTGACCGAATACCTCGTCGAGCATTTTTGCAAACCTATGTCTGTTGCCAAGGAATTAGACAGTGGAGGCGACGACACTGACGAAGAAGGAATCGAAGGAACTCGCACAGCAATGGCAAAACCCTCCTGGAAAGACAGTGCTACATAGTGACCAAATCGTGGATAGTCCAAGATGGAAGGCCTGCTTCTCATACACCCCCGGATAGTGATTTCGCGATGGATTCAGACCACGGCGTGTTCGATCCCGGCCAGTCAGTAGAATGATATGATGGGGTTGTGGACGCCCGTCGACGAGCGGAACATATGATCGCGCTAGCGGCTCGAGGTGATCATGGTAATCAGGCATGGCCAATCTCTCCCTGCGTCATGGTCCTAAGGCTTCTGCCAGAGATCGGCATACTAACAGAACGTAGGTAACGTAGCATACACAACGCCGACATTGAAAATGACAAGTCCATCACCTAAGTTAACAATCGACCCACATAGTTCGTTTGCTCAGAGAACTCCGAGGACGTCTGGACCCCACTACGACAACAACCAAGCTTCTCGAAGAACCCGCTAGCTTCGACACAATCTTCCCAACCTTGACACTTTCATTCATTGACATCGTCGTTCCAGCTTTTCGTACCAGCACAGTGGATGCAGCGACGACAACGGTGCGAAGGTGGTCACAGATGAATACCAAAGGGACCGGTAAACCAACACGGGGGGCGAACGCATGAGCATCTCAACGTCCACGAGAGAGGGTCAGCGCAGGTGGGGAAAACGCAAGGATTGGGAGGGTGGAGTGATGGCATGTGAACCTGGCACACGAAATCCGATGCTGGGATACGCCGAAGCCAACGCGAATGGAGCCAGACCAGTGTGGGAAGGTGCAGACAGTGCACCATCCACATCATGAAGACCTCCAAAGTATGAGGAGTGCGGAAAAAGTTGTCGAGGTTGTCAAGGTGATCAGGGTTGTCTGGGTGGCCATTAGCATCGCTGTGAGCCAAAATTGGGTCGTTTATGTCGCGAAGCTCTCCGAGGCGCTCAAGACGAGTGAGGAGGGAGGTGCCGAGGTTGCTG